>JAHQIV010000352.1:0-22984 GCA_030463285.1 Phytophthora europaea
TTCGAGGTCGCTGCTCCAAGATCGACTATCTCAACGAGAAAATCGGTGGATTCGACCCGATCTTCCGACATCAGACTTCAACAATCTTCAGTATTGTTGTCGCTAGGACTTTTGCCAAATGATGGCACTATCTCGATAATCTAGACAAACGATGATGACCTTTGTCAAATGATGGCACTCCGGGCACTTAGCTCAGTGCAAGATTACTCTTCTAAGTGTAATAGGCTCGTTGGTTTGTACACGTGCGCGTGTTGTGACCGAAGTCACCACAGTTTCCACGGTGCAGCCGTTGTGGTCAGGGATCCCGAAAATACAATATATATCAACTTAAGCCGAACAAGGAAAATCAATAGCGTGTGACCTGCATCTTAGCGAAGAAATAAATAACTGAATAATAAATTACGCAACAATAAAAAAAACCACTTCAAGTCTAGCCTGTATTATACTTTAAGTTACCTACTGAAGGCAAGCATCCACAGTAGAAACATTCCAATACTTACGAGCTACTTCTCTAGCCCACTTCAAAAGGAAGATTTCGGTTATTCATCCTTAATTAAGAAGAAGATCATTTTGACCAACGGAGAAAGACGGTGATTGTACAGGTGAGAAGTGCTGTTCGTTTTGAGCTGTGCTGCAAGCACTGTGACTAAACTACACAAAATATTATATGACTTTTCTTATGATATCAAAATAGAATATGAGCGGCAAGTATTATTGTGATAAAATAAATTATTTCATAGCAAAATATTAATATATTGTTTTGAATATTTATTTTTCGGGATCCCTGGTTGTGGTGCGCGAAGAACGAACTCAGGAAGAAGCCCCCACGCTGCTGTCTCTTGGATCTTAAAACGACTACTACGAGCAATTGGTCTTGCTAGTGCGGACATACCGGTACACGGTGCGATCCTTTCCGGTGCGTGGACGGCATTGGATGACACGCTTCCCTTGAGCCAGCACAAAGTTCTTTATGTGAGCAGTTGCAGCCTTCCTCGACTCAAAGTTCATCTTAACACGAAGTATTAATGGCTGCCCTTGAGCATCAGTCACGGAGAATTCATTCATGGTAAAACCCCAGAAGATCCAGGTACTTGTGGCAGGGGGGGGGGGGGGAAATGAGAGAGCTGGCTCTCATGACAGGGAGAACACTGGTCTGAGGACGGCAGCTTGTGATCCTGGCACGTATGGACGTGTTGCAGCCTGGCAATCATAAATAGCTGAGTGCCATCATTGCCATCAATACAGCGGAGTGCCATAATTTGACAAAGGTCATCATCGTTTGTCTAGATTATCGAGATAGTGCCATCATTCGCACTACCTCTGCTCGACCTGTACAAGCTGATTGCTCGCAAGGAGCAGGCCATCGTAAGCCCCAGCGGCGGCGGGTTGAGGTTGCGGCGGCTTTTCGTCGAGTAGAAGCGCCGAGAGCTCGGACAAGAACTCTGAGTCTAGCACGTCATCGCTCATCACGCCTTCTAGATAACACCGAAATGCTGGCTAAAACAAGGTGAGTCATCCGTGACATGGTACTTCAAGAATAAGTTTAAAATGCTATCCCGGTAAGCGTGGAATGTTTTATAAGTATTTTGGTAAGAAAACCATCAGCGCCACAGGCTTATCTTTTCTGGTGGTTGATGTAGCGCAGCGACAGCAAAGTCAGCAGACGCAGGATGCCGATAAACAAGAAGACGTAGCCGAAGTTGCTCCAGATGTCGTCGTGCTTCATCTCGAAGACCGACTCGACGTATCCCTTGACAGTGATATGGTCAATCGTGACGGGCAGATTCGTCACCGGCTGGCAAGCGAGCTCCGGGCCCACGTTCTCGTACGCGCCGAGCGTGCTGTTCCAGGTCGGTTCGTTCGGGCAGTCGGTGAACACGAGGGCCTCGAGGATCGCGAGTGAATACTTTTGCGGCGTGATCGCGTACAGCCAGCGGTATCCTTCGGGAATGGATTCTGCCGGGGGGTTGAAGCCCATGAACAAGAAGAAAATGGAGTTCACGAGCACGCCGATGATCGCGGAGACTTCAACACTGGGAAGAGCGTAGACGAAGAGCTGCCCCATGTACGTCTGCATCAGCACCAGCAGCGAAACGTTGATCCAGTACAGCACTCCCGTTCCGAACCCAGTGAAGCCGGCCAACGGGAAGAAGATAACCGTGAAAATCAAGCAGCTGAAGAAGACGTACGGGATCTCGACGATGGTGGAGCCCACGAAGTACCAGAGCGAGTTGTACGTTTGCGAAGCTCGTTCACGGTAAAACGCAGCGCGGTCACCAGAGGCGATGGGCAGCACACCGTTGAACGAGACGACACCGTTGAAAAGTGTCGTCATGAACACCATGCCCACACCGCCGTTGATCCCCTGGTAGCTCACGTACTCCACGTCAACGTACGTGAGGCCGAAAAGCAATGCGAGGAACAGGCCGATGACGAACCGCGTCATGTTGTACGTGGGTGTGCGCCAGTACATCCGCATGAAGCGCGTCGTCAAGAACTTGGCCTGCGTCCACGAACTCGCAGCACGCTTCTTCTGGAAGATCATTTCCGGTAGACCAGGTGCAGGAACGGTAACACCTTCCTGTGCCATCTCGCTGTCCAGAATCCGCATCTCCTCGCTGTTCTTGAAGTACTCGACAAAGTCCATCGCATTGCGACCGCCGTTGTTGACTCCGGCACCAATGCACTCCAGCATCCAAGTGGCAGGGTTGTATCGATCAGGCAGCGGAGAAACACCCGGGATGGACTCAAAGTACTCCACCAGCTTACGGCACTTCTCGCCCAGCTCGCCGACGAACACCGTCTCGCCACCGCGCTTCAGCAGTAGTAAGTGGTCGAACAGGTAAAACACATCGGACGACGGCTGGTGAATCGTGCACACGATGGTCCGCCCGCTATCGGCCACCTTACGAACGCCGTCCATGATCAACTTGGCCGAACGCGCATCCAAGCCACTGGTCGGTTCATCCAGGAAGAGTACGCTGGGCTGAGCTGCAAGCTCCACGCCAATCGTCAACCGCTTCATCTGCTCCACCGAGCTGCCGCGCACAATTTGATCTGCAATGTCGTGCATATCCAGCAGGTCCAGCACCTCTTCCACCGAGTCGAATTTCTTCCTGTCCGGGATGGTGCTGTCTTGACGAAGGAATGCACTAAACGTGAAAGCCTCGCGGAACGTAGTGGCATCCGAGTGGATGTCCATCTGCTCGCAGTAGCCCGTGCAACGGCGGATAGCCAAGTCCGTGGCTTCGTAGCCGTTAAACAAAATCTTCCCCTGAATTTTGCCGCCAGTCTTACGAGCCGCGATCACGTCCATCAGCGTCGTCTTACCGGCGCCCGATGATCCCATCAAAGCCGTCATTGTACCAGGCTTGGCGAATCCACTGATGCCCTTGAGCAAGTCAAGGGACTCCTTCGGGTTGCCCGGCTTTGGAACTGAGTACCACAAGTCCGTGAAAGCGATCGTGACTGGGACGAAGTTCTTTTCGCGTCCGATATCCAAAGCAACCGCTCTAGCAGCCGAACTGGTACTGGACCCCTTCGGAGTTGCTGCGAATGCGTAGCTGTCGTCAGTTTCTTCGTCCTTGTCCTTGATGATCGTGTGCTCGGGGCTTTCGAAGCGGTGATATTCAAGCACGTAGCACCCCAGAGCCATAAAGAGGGCGTAGCACGCGATCATGAACAGCATGGCAGCCCACACCCAGACCTTCGAGGACGGGACATCGTACTGCGAGAGGTAGTATTCGCCCATGGTCATGTTGTAGTCGCTGCAGTAGTCGACACCCTCGTAGATGCAAACATCAAACTTGCCAGCACGGTACTGGTTCACCGCGAGGCCACGGAGGCACCAAGCAATAGGGTTGATCCAGTAGATCCACACGAACCAGCCAGGCATAGTGCTCTTCGCCATAACGAAGCCAGCAAACAGAATGAAGAACACGACGGTGAAGGTTGCGAACGGCTTGGCAATGTGAAAGTCCGGTGACATTGCTGTCAGCAAGAAGAACCACGACGAAAAGACGAGGTTCGTCAGGATGAGCAGGATCATGTAGCAGATGAAGGCGCCTGCGGTGGCCACGAAGCCGCACATCCAGTAGACCAAAGATCCAAAGATGATACTTTCAGCGACGGCCATCGGGATTTGGGCGACAGAGCATGCCAGAACATACGCCGACGTCGGGAAGAAGTTTGCTCCACGTTGCTTGTAAAACACGTCGCGAGCCGCCATAAATGTCGGGATCTGGGAAACCTGACCCAGAGCGAGGAATAGGACTGCCTGGAACATGATACCTAGCGCCACTTGGACATTTGTGGGGTCAACTTGCCAAAATGTGCTCGAGTAGATGAGCCCCATCAGGACCACCATAATGCAGCGGCCCTTAATGAACGCAGTGTTGCGGAGAGTGACCATTGTCTGCCGCTTCATGAGAGTTCGGGTGTTTTCCCAGAATCCACGGCGGAACTCTGGCATTGGGTCCATGTGAGCACCAACGTTCTCAAGGAGCTTGGGGTTGTGTGGAACTTCCAATGCTTGAAGCATTCGCTGGTGAATAGAGGAACGTCGGAAAATCTCCGCGAACTCACTCGCCAGACGCGGGTGGTGTGCCATACCAGTGGGTAGGTCAACCTCATAGCCGTACTGCTGGTTGGTCCCCAGATCTAAAAGGAAGTCTGCTTCATCTCGATCAAGTGGACACTTGAATCCTAGACTCTCGAAGAATGGCACAGCTTGGTCGCGAGGTCCGTGGTACATGACTTCACCGTCGTTCAGGATCATCACGTCGTCGAACAGCTCAAATACTTCGGGTGAAGGCTGCAGCAAAGCGATGACCACCGTCTTCTGCAGGGTCTTCGCGATTCCCCGCTGAGTGCTAATGATGTCGAAGGTCGCGGCACTATCAAGTCCCGTACTGATTTCGTCCATGAGCGTCATGTACTTCATGCCGAACTCCATCTCGCCGGTCGTCACGCGTTTGCGCTCGCCGCCCGACACACCACGCAGCATGGCGTTGCCCACAATGGTATCTTTGCAGTTTTCTAGTCCAAGCTGCTTAATTACCACGTCGGGGTAGTGTGCGTACAGCGCTGACAGCGCCTCCAATGCCGCTGTGTTTTCTTCGAGGGTTCCCTTGGACAGAAGCTCCTCTCCACGCTTGGAGATTCCGCCACCGCAGAAGGCGTGCGCAAATTCGAGCGTCTCCTTCACGGTCAGTGTGGGGAAGTGCTTGTCACGTTGCGTCACGTAGGCGGCAAACTGCGGCAACCGCTTCATGATATCGGCCTGTGGGACATTGTTGTACGTGATCTCACCGTCGATCGTCACGTTCTTCTCGAGCGGGAAGCGGCCGCTCAGCACCTTCATGAGCGACGACTTACCGGAACCGGGCTGGCCCAGCAGCAGCGTAATGGTCCCGGGCTTGAAGACGCCGCTGGCGTTCTTGAGGATCATCTTCTCGGCCGTGTGGTTCTTCGCGTTGAGCTTGGCAGCAGACTTCTTGACGCTGTTGTAGAGCGTGGGCAGCTGAGACTTTGGGTCCGAGTGTCTGGAGGCGAAGACCTTGGCGGTGATGGAGAGGTCCTTGAAGCGCACCTCCATTTGGGGCATGGCCTTGCCCATGGCGGCCTGCACCTTGTCAGCCACGTAGCTGTGCAGCGCGTTGGGGCCCTGCGCCATCAGCGCGTCGGCCGAGTCCAGCCCGAGCTTCTTGTCGGAGGAGTCCATCGCCATTGAGACGAGTATGAGGAAAGTGCTTGAGGAGTAGCGAGCAAATTCCGGAATGAGCTTCGTTTAACGAGAGCTCCGTCATCGCCAGTCGCACTAGGAGGTGCGCGTCAACGGAAACTTGTTGATTTCGCGACAGTGGCGCGCGATCCGAGCGCGAGAGATTGCGCGGCGGTCATACAGTTGCTTCAGCTTTCGCGCTGAGACAAATGTCAAACCAGCTGATTACGCTCGACTCAGCTGAAGTTCAGCTGTCCACACACCGCAGAGCAACCGCCTTGGTTGAGACGGGCAGCACATTAATACTCCGCACCAGTCGAAGTCTACGTATAGAGAGTGTTCCAGAACCCTGATTCGATCCAGCGCTGAGCCACAGGCCAAATCTTCGAACAACCTGTGCACGATACACTTCATCCTCTTTCTTATCGACTCCAATCCGCGTCTGCCTCTAACTTCTGGCGGCACTCGGTAGCACCTCTACAAACATTGTCTCCTACTGCAGAGCGGAGAATCGGTGACCATCCACGCGTCATTCTACCAACAGCTCACTCCTCCATATGCAGTTGACAAACGAGTGTACTACTCTGACCGGCCCACGAAACACTTTGCAGCTCGATCGTGAGGCGGGTCGACCTGTGCGACGACGACGACGTGGCCTCCTCGATGTCGTGCTGCTGCCAGGCGCATCTTTCGACCCAGATCGAGTTGTCAAAGCCCTTGCCCACGAAAATCCGCTCGCCGCCTTCGGTGCGAGCAAACGCTAACACGTAGCGCACGGGCGCTCCCTCCGCCGTAAATTCCCATTGTACTGCAAACGAGACCGAGTCTGCATTGCTACGTTTGAAGGATATGAGCGTCGCGTTCTTGCACGACCGAGGTTGGCTGTGCACGTCACGATGCACCGCTTTCGCAAGTGGTTTGCCGCTACTGCCGACCACGCAGACCTCTCCGACGTACGCGAGGTAGTCCTCACGTTGGCCAGGCACCTTCCTTATCTTTTTGGTGCAGAGCACACCGATCTCAACGATGTGTTTCTGGTCCCAAAGCTGACCTCCCAGGCGATACGTCTTCTTGCACCACCCGTCCGCGGTGATTCCGATTGAGGCTTCAGCATTGACCGCCTCGACGTCGAAAAACTCGGTCGACACTGGCAAGTAGAAATGCTTCTCCAAGGACGCCTTGGCAACCGTTGACAAGGTTTTCTTGGGGTCCACGCGGTTATCCCCAGCATCGGGCCCGGAGTCGTCCATCGAGCGCAGGATTACGTAGTGTGTAGCACGATCGAGACCCGGACAAACTGTCAGCACAACCAGGCAGACGGATTCCTCGCGTGTCGCAGTAGTGTACGAAAGCTCCATGATACGACGCGGCGAGAACTCGATATCCACGTCGAAGAGCTTGAAATATGACTTCTCCCGCCCCACCAATTGGCCCTAACATGCAAGAAATCTCACATCAGTACATGTAATGACAAACCAAGGCTCGGCTGGTATAACATGGCAAATCTCTGATCTTACCTGTAGCTGCACGCTTGATCCCCCCTGAAAAGCCATGTCATGACAAATCGCTGCCTTCATCGAGCCTGTTGCAGTGGTGACGATGCTGCTAACGTGGAGCGCTTGGTTTGGCTGCACATCAAGCTCTGTCATATTGGACCAGGTACCAGTACTCACTCGCTTCCCTTCCGCCCAGACACCGACACCACGACCGATATTGAAGGCACTGTACAGACAGTTTTCCCCACCCAGCGCATCGTAGCACGGACTCTTTACTTTCCAACTCTCTCGTACTGCTTCCCAGAAACGGTTCTCGACAACAACGAAGTCTTCTTGCTCTTCGTGCTGGTAGCACTCGTGTGTCCAACCGGGAGCAAACAGAGCAGCAGAGACTCCTGAATTCCAAGCCAAACGAAGCGGCTCGCTAGAATTCATCTTGCCACCGCCAAGCATATCGTGCCTGCCAAACACATCGATGCCCATGAACACGTCATAGCGACGGTCAAGATCAAATGCAGCCGAGAATTTGGCGTCGTCGGGCAGCCAGCCATAGTCCGCGTAAAACGCATCAGCATTCTTGAAGAATTCTGTGCTCGCTTCATCCAGACGGACGAATGACTTGCGTTTTCCCGACCTTGAAAGGCTTCCGTACCAGACAACCTGCGCCAGCGGATTTTGGAGCTGCATCCCCTTGCGCAGTGTGCGCAAAAAGACGTCAATGTTGGCTACTAGCTCGGCCGGAATGTCATTTTCCATGTTAATGAGCCAGCCGTCGAAACCACCGTGCCAAGCGATAGCAGCGAGTTTCGAAGCGAACATCTACATATCGAACCACCAAACACCACTATCCGTCAGCTTATCAGACGCATTAAACGACCAATTAACGATGAACTTACCTCGGCTGACTGAACATCCCGGAACAATGCCTTGCACAGCTCGGTGCCCTGCTCGCCTTCAGTTAAGAACGTACCCAACACGCGAGTGCCGTGTCGATGACCAGCAGCGATCCACCCAGTAGGTGGCGGGCATACCAACGCATGGCCAAAATACACGAACAAATCCACTAGATCCCACTGATAAAACCTGTAGGCATCGAAGTCGCTGCAGCCCTGTTTGAAGCGGTCTTCCTGGTATCCCCCTTTCATATCATGACAAACCAGCAGCTTGCTGCGTCTGCGTTGCTGTCTCGATCGAGACGCAATGGGCACCGAACACCTGATCAGCGTCGTCGTGTCAAACTTGCGAAGTTCCTCCACCGTATGCAGTGGTCTCGTCTCGAACCTCACCGCGACGTCGGCATCGTCACCGACACCCCGCGCACACTGAAACCCGTTCCGCGCGCTGAGCACCATGAACCCCGTGTCACCCTTCCCGTCCACGCGAACGTGACTCCAGTCGCACTCGCACCCTAGCTCGTCCTTCTTCCCGTCGACCAGCAGATCGCGTAGCTGCTTCAATCCGCCCACGAGCGTCCCCCTCACGAACAAAAACTCGGGTTGCTCGCCTTCCACCTGCTCCTGGTACATCTCGTGCAGAGCTTTTAGGACAGTTTTGCCCCCTGCAGTCCTGCCCAAGTCCACGACGTGCAGCTTCACTCGGAGCGCGTCGAACAGTGTCCGGAAGGGGTCTACGCGGTCTCCGGTGGACACGAACAGGACGATCTCATTGGCTGACACTTCAGTGTCCACGAATGTAGCATAGAGTTCTTCCCGAGACCTCGTGGATACGGCGGGGGCTGCTGCGTTGGCGTTGCTGGAAGTGGCGGGGGTATCGGTGGAGGTGGGGGAGGCTCTGGGGCGCCAGCAGAACCAGTAGAGCAATCCCAGTCCGAGCGTCACCAGCGTCGCAATTTCTTCCATAGTGAGGAGAGGGTCGGCGCCCAGTGGTGTCGCTGCGGGGTCTTCGACGGCGGAGGAAGCGTCCGATGCTGCAGAAGAGCTGCTCATGATGGATCGGCACAATAGTGAAGTACCATCTAATTCTAGAATTTGTACTAATTTATAAGTATGTACAAATTCTAGAATTAGATGGTACTAATTTATAAGTATGAAAGTTTGTATTCTGAGTTCTGGATTTGTAGATGGTACAGATTTAACGCAAGGGCTGGTGCTACAGATAGGCTGGATTAAATTTTGCCATCTAACCCCGGTGGAGAAGTTCCAGAGCGAATGTTACATATTTTCCCTGGCTGCTATCCGAAGTCGGTTCTTAGGGGCAATCAGAGAGCATCAGCGCAGTATGGATTGCCAGGGTATACGTCTGTGTGAGATACTTAGTATGGAAGAATTGGGAATGACAAACCGCTGAGGTTGGACGGCCTCGTTTGGTGGTGCTGCTCGACCGGTGGATAATATCTAGCCTCGGACAAGCCAATGTCCCGTGCTGATCGCGTTAGGTGACACCGGGTGCTGTAAAAGCTGAAGATACTTTATAGTAACCATCCACTTCAACACTTCAATGGCTTCAGGCGCGACCTTTACTGAACACCAGCTCTTCAACTTCGACGGAGCAGTCGCGAACGAAATTTGCAGCGCTGATTTCCACCGCTCGCCATCCTGGATGGCGGGGTGACGGTATCCTGAGCCAGGATTCCTGGCGCCTGCGACTGCTTTAACCCACTCGACTGCGGCTGTCCGCAATGGTATCCGATCGCGTGAGTCATGGTATGGTATGTACGTGTACCATACACGGTGTACGTCCACCACATTGGAGAGTTCGGGTTGTTTGCACATTAGCACGATGAATATATCGAGCGAGATCGCTTGCAATGCTCTGGCCTTTTCGGTTATACAGTGTAGTATTATTTTTCCGTATTCAAAGACCTGTACAGCCCATCGAGGGCCTCACAAACATCCGAAGTCAACTCGTGCATGTTAGCCGCAATCGGTAAAACGAGCCAAGCGCGTGTTTTCAATGCGGTGCCAGCGCAACGAACAGCGAGAGAGATTATCCCGGTGTAGTTACTAACTACATGCATCTAAAATGCAACAATTTTCGTGCATGTCGAGCAGAGCTTTCGGAAGTATGTAGCGCTGTCTGGAATTGCATCCCACTTGATCGGCAGCACCTCGTGCAATAACAACCTCGAGTCCTAGCGCTCACACGATGGGATTTGACTCAGCTGGGCTTTGCATCTTCAAATCAACGCGTTGACGGCCAGCGGACACTAGTGCGCGTACAGCGCCTTAATGGCGTCGAGCGCTTCCGCCGTGGCCTCCGGGGTGCCTCTCGACAGCAGCTGCTCTCCACGCTTGGACACGCCGTCACCGCAGAAGGCGTGAGCGAACTCGAGCGTCTCCTTCACGGTCAGTGTGGGGAAATGGGTGTCGCGCTGCGTCACGTACGCTGCGAACTGCGGCAGGCGCTTGATGAGGTCCTCCTGCCTCTCGCCGTTGTACGTGATCTCTCCGTCGATCATTACGTTCTTCTCGAGCGGGAAGCGGCCACTCAGCACCTTCATGAGCGACGACTTGCCGGAACCGGGCTGGCCCAGCAGCAGCGTGATGGTCCCGGGCTTGAAGACGCCGCTGGCGTTCTTGAGGACTGTCTTCTCGGCCGTGTACTTGTCCTTGTTGACCGTGGTGGCGGCCTTCTTGACACTGTTGAAGAGCGTGGGTAGCTGTGCCTTGGGGTCAGAGCGTCTAGAGGCGAAGACCTTGGCGGTGATGGAGAGGTCCTTGCAGCGCACCTCCATTTGAGGCATGGCCTTGCCCATGGCGGCCTCGAGCTTGTCGGCGACGAAGCCGTGCAAGGCCATCGGGCCATGCGCCATCAGCGCGTCGCTGGAGTCTAGCCCCACCGTCGGCTTGGCGGTGGTCTCCATTTTGTCACCTCTATTGCTGTGTCTGCTCGACGCGGGAGAATGGAAAATGAACGAAGGAAAGCTGAGCGGGTGCACCGTGGCAGGGAGGATCAAACAGGATGGCTGCGCTCACGATCGCGTGGTGGCATCAACGGCGCTGCGGCTGACGCTGCAAGTTTGGGCGAGCAATCTCGGGGCAGCACGATTGCCCGCCGACTGACCATACGCCGTTTTCACTTGGCGTTTGTATGGATAAAGTTGAAGCTGGCTAACGAAACGGCGGATTGCCGCGCAGTAAAATGCTGTGGTGCAATGCAACAACCTCGAAGTACAATCCGGAGGTCGTCATGAAGCAGTTGGGTCTCGAAAACTGCAAGGGCACCATCGTGGGCAACGGCATGCTGCGCGGCGTGTCGGGCGGCGAAATGGAATTCGGCATGAAGTACATGACGCTCATGGACGAGATCAGCACCGGTCTCGACAGTGCCGCCACCTACGACATCATCAACACCCAGCGCGGCATTGCCAAGACGCTGCGCAAGACCGTAGTCATCGCGCTGCTGCAGCCGGCGCCCGAGGTCTTCGCTCTCTTTGACGAGGTCATGATCATGAACGAGGGCGAGGTGATCTACCACGGACCGCGCGACCAAGCGCTACCCTACTTCGAGAGTCTGGGGTTTGTATGCCCGCCCGACCGCGACGTCGCCGACTTCTTGCTGGACCTGGTCACCGGCGAGCAGTACAAATACGAGGGCTTGCTGCCGCGCGGCATGGCGCACTTCCCGCGGCGAGCGAGCGAGTTCGCAGACATCTTCCGCGCGTCCAGCATCTACACGGACATGATGCGAGCGCTGGACGCGCCGCACCACCCCGAGCTGCTCACAGATGTCGGTACCCACATGGACACGCTGCCCGAGTTCCGTCGGTCGTTCTGGGAGAGCACGCGCATTCTCATGAAGCGGCAGACTAAGGTCACAATGCGCAACCAAGCCTTCATCCGAGGCCGCACCATCATGGTCATCGTCATGGGGTTGATCTACTCGAGCACATTCTGGCAAGTGGACCCGACGGATGTGCAGGTGACCATGGGCTTCATGTTCCAGGCGATCCTGTTCCTGGCGCTGGGCCAGGTCTCACAAGTGCCGACGTTCATGGCGTCGCGCGACGTGTTCTACAAGCAGTGCGGGGCCAACTTCTTCCCCACGTCGGCGTACGTGCTGGCGTGCTCGGTGGCTCAGGTGCCATTGGCGCTCGCGGAGAGCATCGTGTTCGGAAGCATGGTGTACTGGATGTGCGGGTTCACCGCGACGGCGGGGGCCTACATCTGCTACTTGATCCTGCTCGTACTGACGAACCTAGTGTTCGCGGCGTGGTTCTTCTTGCTGACGGCCGTGTCACCCGATTTCCACATCGCCAAGCCGGGCTCGACCTCCAGCATCGCCTTCTTCATCCTGTTCGCCAGCTTCGTCATGACGAAGAGCACGATGCCGGACTGGTTCATCTGGTTCTACTGGATCAACTCCTTCGCGTGGTGCCTTCGTGCGCTCGCAGTGAATCAATATCGCGCGGACGAGTTCGACGTGTGCGTGTACGATGGTCTCGACTACTGCGCTCAGTTCAACAACAAGATGGGCGAGTACTATCTGGAGCAGTACGATGTGCCGTCGGCGAAGATGTGGGTGTGGTCGGATATCGTGTTCATGATGCTGTGCTACGCGGCGTTCATGGGTCTCGGTTGCCTGGTGCTCGAATACAAGCGGTATGAGAGTCCCGAGCACACGGCCATCATTCAGAAGGAAGACGATGCGATGGAGGTGGAGACGGCGTACGCTCTGGTCAAGACGCCTCATAAATCAGCCTACGCCACCGAGCCAGTAACACGCGAGACGATTGCACTCGATGTGGACACGCGGCGCGAGAAGAACTTCACGCCCGTGACTATCGCCTTCCAAGACTTGTGGTACTCGGTGCCGCACCCGAAGAACCCGAACGAGTCTCTCGATCTACTCAAGGGTATCAGCGGCTTCGCCAAACCTGGGACCATGACGGCTCTCATGGGGTCGTCTGGGGCAGGCAAGACGACGCTCATGGACGTGATAGCCGGCCGTAAGACGGGAGGCACCATCAAGGGCAAGATCCTCTTCAACGGCTACGAAGCGACAGATCTCGCCATTCGGCGGTGCACGGGCTGCTGCGAGCAGATGGACATCCACTCGGACGCGACGACGATCCGCGAGGCCTTCACGTTCAGCGCATTCCTCCGCCAGGACAGCAGCATCCCGGACAGCAAGAAACACGACACAGTGAACGAGTGTCTCGACCTTCTCGACATGAACGATATCGCGGACCAGATCGTGCGCGGCAGCTCGGTGGAGCAGATGAAGCGGTTGACAATCGGAGTGGAGCTTGCTGCTCAGCCGAGCGTGCTCTTCCTGTACGAGCCGACTAGCGGACTCGACGCGCGGTCGGCAAAGGTGATCATGGACGGCGTGCGCAATGTGGCCGACACCGGCCGTACTGTGGTGTGCACGATCCATCAGCCGTCGTCCGATGTGTTTTTCCTGTTCGACCACTTGCTGCTGCTGAAGCGTGGCGGTGAGACGGTCTTCGTTGGTGAGCTGGGCGAGAAGTGCCACAAGCTGGTGGAGTACTTCGAGGCCATACCGGGCGTAGCCCCGCTGCCCGAACGGTACAAACCTGCGACTAGGATGCTGAAGTGCATTGGCGCTGGTGTCGGCGAGGTGATGACGAACCAGACGGACTTCGTGCAGTGTTTCAAGGAGAGCGAGGAGAAGCGCGTGTTGGATGCCGAGATGGCGGAGGAGGGCGTCACAATTCCTTCCTCCGATCAACCGGAGATGCTGTTCAGGAAGAAGCGTGCTGCGAGTTCGTGGACGCAGGCCAAGCTCTTGACGATGCGGTTCATGCGGATGTACTGGCGCACACTCACGTACAATATGACGCGTTTCGTCATCGGTATTTTGCTAGCGCTTCTCTTTGGACTTACGTACGTGGACGTGGAGTACGTGAGCTACCAGGGGATCAACGGTGGCGTGGGTATGGTGTTCATGAGGACACTGTTTAACGGTATCGTGTCGTTTAACGGTGTGCTACCGATTGCATCCGGGGAACGCGGCGCCTACTACCGTGAACGGGCTTCGCAGACGTACAACTCGCTTTGGTATTTCGTGGGCTCCACCATCGCCGAAAGCCCGTACGTTTTCTTTGGATGCCTGCTCTTCACGGCGATCTTCTATCCGTTGGTCGGTTTCACTGGGTTTGGGACGGCTGCACTACACTGGATCAACATTTCGCTGCTGGTGCTGATGCAGACGTACATGGGACAGCTCTTCGTCTACGCTCTACCCAGTGTTGAAGTCTCCGCGATCATCGGCGTGCTCATGAATTCAATCTTCTTCTTGTTCATGGGCTTCAATCCCCCGGCAGAATCCATTCCCGAAGGATACCGCTGGCTGTACGCGATCACGCCGCAAAAGTATTCACTCGCGATCCTCGAGGCCCTCGTGTTCACCGACTGCCCGAACGAACCGACCTGGAACAGCACGCTCGGCGCATACGAAAACGTGGGCCCGGAGCTCGCTTGCCAGCCGGTGACGAATCTGCCCGTGACGAGTGCCAGACGAGCACCTCAAATAAGGTTTTATCCTGGGATAGGAGCGAAGTGTATAGCCCAGCCCAACGAGGATTAATTCCATTGGACGTAACCGATATACCGGTGCACTACCGGAGGCTAAACGGGGTCCCCAAAATATTTAATTGCGTGGGCAGTTGGGTACCGATATACCGGTTCGTTACCGGAGGCTAAACGGGCCTACCACGAGCAAATGACGAGCACGACTCGTGAGGTTTTTCCGCGAGCAATAAAACCTTACGAGCAGTGCTCGCGAGGTTTTTCAATTCGACCTCACAATCACTTGTTTTTGGGGGGGGCACGAAAATATCAGTCGTTCTCCGGCGTTTCGATTGGGTGTAAAAGGTCATTTTTTAATTAGTCGTTATTCAGCGACGACCGTAATTTACGGCGCTATCATTGGCCAAAAGAAATGGCTGCTGACGAGCAAATTCTCGCGAGCACCAAAGATTGCTAGGGCCTCTCGTACTTAGTCTGAACGAGGAATAAAACCTCAAAAACTGTGCTCGCTGTTTTTCCGCTAGTAACTAGGGCTTCGCGAAGGCTGGGATAGGAGTTTGAATTACGGGGCTTTTTGCAAAAAGCGGAGCCCTCAGCAAGTTTCTTGCATTTTGAACCTTTACTTGCAAAAAGCGGAGCGATTCAAATTTGGTTTTGCTATTCTTAGCTGCACTCATGCCGAGCCATCTCAGTCGTAAAAGAGCATGACACCGCCGCCATCTCCGAGCTTGCTGAGCTCGGCGCCGCCCTCTCTTCTCTCTCAACCCACGGAAGACATGATCGCAGAGGGCATGTGCTTTCCCACTCAAAAAGCATGCACAGCAGCGATGCAGACATACGCAGCAAACCATGGGATGGTGGTCAGATTGGACTCGCGTAGTCACGGTGGTGCATTCCTGACGCACAGATGCGAAGGGGGTGCTGAGTGTCGCTTCAAAGTTACAGCTCGAAGGTCGAAGAAAGAAGGTCAGACTGGCTACGTCATTAGTACGTGCAACATGCAGCACAACCAGTGCGGGCGGGTAGCAAAACTTACCTCGACTCAAATTCGACACGATGACGGTGTCATTGCTCTCATTGCGAGTGACCCGACAATTAGTGCGCGGGCAATTGTGGAGTATGTTCGGCGTATGAAAGCTGCTGTCCTCACGGAGAACGAAGCACACCGAGCGAAGAAAAATATTCTTGATGATCTGTATGGATCAATAGAAGACAGTTTTCGCAAGCTGCATTCTTTGGTAGAGGTGTGGAAGACCAAGAATCCGACCAGCATAGCCGAATGCAAATTCAATGCAGAAGGAGAGTTCGCTCGAGTGATCATTTCGCACCCTTACGCCGCACTATACAGCACTCATGGCCAGCGTGTTGGAGGTGTAGATGGAGCATTTCTTCGACACGGAAAATATAAAAACATCCAGATTATTCTCGTTGGCCGAGATGGAAACAACAAGAACATGATATTAGCGATTGCATTGTACGCGAAGGAAGACGGAGACAGCTGTGAATGATTTTTTTCGTAGCTATTTGCGAGCTGGAGTCAAAATCAACGCCATGCCCCTTTTTCAGATCGTGGATCCGGGATTATGTCTGCGCTAGAAACCCTGAGCATCACTACTCTTCGCTACTGCACTCGGCACATTCTCAACAATATTAGAGACAATTTCAAAGGCAAGATTCCTCCTGATTTTACTGCCGTGGTGTACCGCATCCAAGGAGCACAGTCTTTTGAAGAATGCAATGGGATTTTTAAATCGATTGAGCTAACCCATGCAGACATTGGCGCCTACATCAGGGACATCAAACCAGACAACTGGGTCCTGTACACCGCGCTGCGGAAATGCCGTTTGTATGCATGGCGTACGACAAACTTCGTAGAGTCGCAGAACGCTGCTGCTGTTGGCCCAAGGCACATGCTTCCATTCCAATTTCTAGACTTTTACATGACAAAGTTTATGAAGGATGCATGTAAGAACCGTGAGAAGATGGCACAGGCATGGCGAGAGGCAGGTCACCGAATTACAGAGTATGCCCTGAAGAAGATCGACCTTGCTAGCGAAGAAGCAGCATTTTGTGCAGTCGATCAAAGCCAAGGTGGTCATCTGTATGTGTACGACACGCGAAACAACCCAGTCATTCGACGTGAGGTTAACATCGATGCTCGCACTTGCTCCTGCACTGTATACGACCAGTACGGCATCCCATGTAAGCACTTCATTGCCGCTCTAAACTATTTGAACCGCCGCACCGAGAAGTACGACGCGGTGGACACCTGCTACACGGTTGATGCGTACGCTTCGTTGTACGGCTCTAATCGGCCTCGAATCCAACTAGTTCTCCCTGAAGAGCTGACGGTTAATACCTCCCATCGGCCGCCAAAGCTGATCAGCAAGAAAAGTAAGAAAAGAGAGAGACGTCTCCCCAGCAGAGGCGACACAACACTTCAAGTTGGTAAGGCCAAGCGAACAATGAAGTGCAGTCAATGTGGACAATCAGGCCACAACAAACGGAGCTGCACGTCGTAGGACGAACTGATGCGAAGCCGCCCGCGTTACCTCTTAGTTGAATGCAATCTTCAGGGTAGACAGATCCAAGCATCATTCATATCTCGGCATGATTTATACTTCTTGTAGTAATATTATATTTCTGCAAAATCAAATTTGAATCGCTCCGCTTTTTGCAAGTAAAAGTTCAAAATGCAAGAAACTTGCTGAGGGCTCCGCTTTTTGCAAAAAGCCCTTGAATTACGACGTTAGATATACTACATGTAGCAGCTATATAGTTATCTATCGGAGCACAAACCTAGATAACAACAACACAGTCAGGTTCGCGCACACATACACTTTTCGTTCTCCCCTACGGAGTACCTTTGTTTTAATGCTGACCACGGGCATCTCCTGCGCCTGCTTCGCAGCCGCAGCATCTGCCCGGTAATGAGCAAATACAGCGAGTGAGAAAGGCTGGACACACCGCCGGCCGGTCGCTCATGTCCTCGCCCCACCCCCTTGTTTATTTTGAAATTCATTGCTAAAGAAACGCCAATGGGTGCCTTCCAAATTGCGCAACGCTTAGGGAGCCCCGATGGGGCACCGATATATCGGTACCCAACTGCCCACGCAATTAAACCTTTTGTGGACTTGGATTGCGGTCAAGGGCTACGTCGAATCAAGGTTCAAGATGAAGCACGACGACATCTGGAGCAACTTCGGCTACGCTATCCTGTGTATCGGCGTCCTGAGACTGTTGGGGTTGCTCTCACTGCGCTACATCAACCACCAGAAGCGATAGATGAGTCAATTTGATACAAGAATTGTAAACTGGAGTAAATTACCAAAGTGCTTTCGCTATTATCTTGGGCCATGGTCGCCCGGAACTGGAGCCTTCATCCGTAATCATGTTGAAGTTGTCTTTCCCTGATCATCATTCCTTCCCCCACCCACTGGGGACCTTTCACTTCCCGATTTGCAGTGCCGAGCTCAAGTCCACCATGGGGCCTTTGTTGCTCACTCTGCTGCTGAGCTCGCTCGCCGCCGCAGAGAAGCTGGAGACCAAGCGCTACACGGCGCTGACGCCGCCGCTGTCGCTGTCCCAGGGCGAGGTGACCAACAGCTTCCACCGCCTGCCAATCCCCAAGGGCCCCATCTCCGTCTATCGCTTCGAAGCGGACGTAGTGGAGCAGGATGCGGACGGAAACGTGGTGCCCGTGCCAACATTCGACGCTTACCTGCACCACCACGTGTTCGGGTCCACGCACAAGCAATACGACGCCATGAAGAGCCGCTGGGCGCCCATGAAGCCAAAGAACTTCAGCCGCAGCGTCGCGTTCGGCGCGGGCACCGAGTGTCGGGGCACCCCGCAGGAGTTCTACTTCCCCTACGCCTTTATGACGGTTGAGGGCGAGGACGAGTGGGTGGCCAACGTCCACATCATCAACACGCGCAAGATGGTGCCAGAGCGCGCGCATCGCTGTCTTGAGTGCCCCTGCACGTCCGAGGACGTGTTCACTGCTGAGGCCGTAAATGAAATTCCCTTCCGTAATGACAGCTGCAATGCGCAGCTCCGCTTTGAAGAGAACACGGTGTGCTCGGCCGAGACGTACCATGGCGGATTGCGATGCTGTGAGGACGCCGAGTTTTGCCTGGAGCACGACGAGTTGGAGGTCGCTGCTGCTAGCAATGCCAAGTATCAGCTGCGCTACTCGCTAGAGTATGCTGAGATTGTGCCGGAGAATCGCCCGCTCTATCTTGCGGCTTGTTGCGACGCCTCCGGGGACCTCGAGCACATGGGGAACATTGAGTACGACGTGCCCGTGTGCGATCCAGAGACGCACCCTGGATGTGTGCACACGCTGTCGACGCGCCAGCGGCTGGACAACGGCAGCATTCCGCTGTTTGCTTATCGCCAGCACCCGCCGGAGCCAGAACGAGAGGTGGAGCTCGTGTATGCTGTTGGTCACCAGCACCGTGGCGGCCTGGGGATTCAGCTGTATGATGACGCGACTGGCGATTTGTTGTGTGCATCTGTGCCCGAGTATGGCTCTGGGACCGAGGCTGGAAATGAAGACGGCTATGTGATCTCGATGAGCACGTGCACGTTTGACCCGCCTCGGCGCATGCGCACGACGGACATCGTTCGGATTGTGGCGCTGTACAATAACACGCTGCCTCACACGGGAGTTATGAGCCTCATGTACATGGCACTGAGCGACTACCCACTTGAGGAAACGGCGGCGTTGAAAACGACGGACACGGCTGCGGCTACTGACGTCTCCTCGGTGTCGTCTGCAGCTGATAATTGGGCCTCTCTGGGACTGGGTGTTGTTGCGGGGGCTGCTGTATGCACGCTCGTCACGGCAATCCTGAAGCGATGGAAGCAGCGAGCGGGCTATACCCCTCTCCAGCCCCGAGCGAACTGAGCTGTCACCGGACGCTTTCTGCTCTGCGGGCGACAAATTCCAACATGACCGTCGATGATTTCACAAATGCATTGTCTTCTTTAGCATGCTCTCTATCTACCTTACTCCTTCGCCTTAGCTGCCTTCTCGGCCTTGCGAGCGGCGTGCTTCGGCTTTTTGGCCTTGGTCTTGTCTGCCTTTTTGCTGTCACTGTGATCGTGCTTGCGCTTCTTGGAACCGTTACCCTTAGCGGCAGCAGCCTCCGCTGCGGCCTTCGCGGCCTTTCGTGCTGCGTGCTTGGGCTTCAGCTTCTTGCCCAGTCCTGCCGCGGCGGCAGTGCGCTTCATCTTCTTGGTAGCCAGACCACGGTCCAGATTGTCAAGTCCAGTCTTACGCTTCAGCTGGATGCGTGCGCGAGCGCCGGCAGACGCACGCAGGCCCTCGAACTCCTCTTTAGCACTTTCCTCGCCGCGTTTGTTCTTGAAGCGCTTGCCGCACACCTGCAAGCGCAGTTCACGAGTCTCCATCTTGAGGTTACGAAGCGCCAGCGTCTTGGCAACAAGAGCAGGAGTCTTCAGCAACAGGTAGCCAAAGCCCTTGCCCAGACCCGACTCGCGGTCGCGGATGAGGCGCACGTTCTCAATCGGCTCCGGCTCCTCCTCAGATTGGAGACGCTTCGCGAAGAACATCATCATCTGTTCGTCCGTGCACTTGAACGGCACATTTCCGATGAACACACTACGGCGAGCGTCGATCACAGGTTTGGCCCGGTCCACGCGGATCTTCTTCTGCACTAAAGTCTGTAAAAAAAATAGTCAGCACCGATAATCTTCGACTTTGTAGCGAGAAAGCGACTCAACGTACCGATCCGTTGAGCTTGAGCGCGGCCTCCACGCTGCTCTCCTCGGCGAAAATCACGTAAGCGTTGCAGTTGTCCTTGGCGGTGGTCAAGATCTTCTTGTTCGCGCACACCTTCATCATGAGCTTCTGGTTGCCAGCCTCGCCCACAGCGCAGCCGGCAATGGGCATATGCCGGAGGCGTGCGCTGTCCACCTTGCCGCACACCGAGAAGTGGGTCTTGATGTCCTTCTGTGTGGCGTCGAGCGACACGTTGCCCACGAACACCGTGCGATTCGCCTTCTCGTCCTCGATCGTGGGCTCCTCCTGCTGTTCATCTTCTCCTTCCTCCGCCTTTTCCTTTTTGTGCTTCTTCTTCTTTTTCTTCTTCTTCTTTTCGTTCGCCTCCTCCTTCTTCACTTCCAGCTGCTCCTTGGGCGTCTCCGCCACCGCCGGAGCGTACGACGCCTTCTTGCCGAAGAATGCGGCGCTCTGGGCGAAGCCGTCGGCCAGCGCCGACGCGTTCTGGTGCTTCACCTGCTCCTTCACGGCCTCAACCACCTCGGGCTCTAGCGCTTGCTGCTCGAGCTCCAGCGCCGGCTGCTCGGGCTCCACGGCGGCCGGCGTCTTGCTCTTGCTCTTGCTCTTCTTGCCCATGCTGCTGCCAGTCACGAAATGGATGGAAGGCCGTCAGTGCAAAATCTTGAAGCTATATTGACCAATCGTCGAGCGGATACCACAAATTTCTGAGCCAATCACAGAGGGCGGACGAAAAGGCAACATTAGAAAAAGCGTGGAACATGAATCATGTCATGTTACATGATTGATTGACTACCGCTACCTACACTAACAAACGCTATCATGGCGAAGCCGCAGGCTTGGAACGGAAGTGAGGACGCCAAGCACTCAGCCTTCGACAATTGTCAGAGCGGATGCAGGAGAAGGAAAAAGTTGGAGCGGCTAACTATCTGCACATGTCGACCGACTAGATCTCCACCTGGTCGTTCGTGATGAACTCCTTGATAGCCTTCTTCTGCGAGGACATGTCGCGACCCAGGTCCGCGCTCAGCTGCCGTACGATCTGCATGTGCATACCACAATGCAAAATGTCAGTTCGCGTTCATATCGGCACATCAGCGACATAGGACCATCCTTACCTTCTTTACCGTCAGCTCCTCGGCGTTGCCGTGGGCGATAATGTCCCTGACCTTGCTACGGACGTCAGCATCCAGCGGGTCCGTCTCGGGCTCTTCCTTTTTAGCAACGGCGGACTCCTCCTCGGGCTCGGCAGCGGGCTGCTCTTCGTCCTTGCCAGCACTGTTGTTGTCCTTCTCGCCTTCGTCGTCGTCCTCGTCGTCGCTCTCTACGACGCGCTTCGTCGTCCGACGAGTGGCTTTCCTCTTCTTGGAAGTCTTCTTGTCGCCCTCTTCGAAGTCGCTGGATGACTCTTCACCTTCGGACTCCGTGGCTTCGTGGTCGTCCTCCTCGCTCGCTCCCTCGTCTGCAACCGCAGCCTTCTTCTTGGTAGTTTTCCGCTTCTTCTTGGTAGGCTCGCTTTCACTCTGTATCGTCAATCGCCAGTGAGCTACAGATTCATCCCAACGCGTGCTGCCAATTCAAAGCAGCAAAGACTTACGGCCTTTCTCGCTTTTTTCGCTTGCTTGTTAGCTTTCTGTTTCTCCTTCTTGGCGGCAATGGCGGCCTTCTTCTCGCCGAGCTATTGCAAAACCAGCAAACGATTCCCGAGTTAGCCCATACTCCACGGTTTCCTTTATCAACCACGCGATTCCACACCTTCGTCTCCTGCGGGTTGTAGAGCCAATCGATCAGCCGGTCAAGAAGCGCCTCCTTGTCGTGCTGCTTGCCCGCGTCGTCAAAAGACTTTTTCGAGCGATCCACCTGCAGCCACATGACACCACGCGCAGAAAAGATCAGTACTACCACCGTAACAAGACAGTACAAAGCCGCCCATACTGCAAGCAGATCCATCACTTCGTGCACGAAAACGCGCTTCCACTTGCCCATCTTGGCGAACAAGTGCTCGCGAGACTGCAACAATTGCACACCATGAGTCACCACCAAACCCAGGCAAGTTGCACCAATCACCAATCACCTTCTCGTCCTGCTCGATGATGCCCGAGAAGTCCAGGAGCTGCTCCTTAATCAGCTTCATCTGCATCAGCCAGTCAGCCACCAGCAGCTAGTCAGTCGTCCGCTCCAGCAACTCAACCCCCTCCCAATTTCCACCCCTCACGTACGTTTTTCTGCTGGAAGCGACGGCCGTACATGACGCTGTAAAGTTGCTTGATCATGTCCTGCTGCTTCTTGCCCAGCGCCTCCACCTGCAGCAACAGAACCGTCAGAATTGCGCCAACTCGTAGCGAATTGCGCTTTAAACGCTGCTCCCGCCGCCCTTACGTTGCTCCGGACGAACTCCATGTCGCGCACTTTGACGCCTTTGCCCACGGGCGGCGTGAACTCCTCGGGCTCGTCGTTCTTGGCCTGCACGAACGTGAACTTCTGCGTCGTCTTGCGCACGCGGCCGCCCAGACTCGTGCCGGTCGAGGGCGTCGAGGACGCGGCC
>JAHQIV010000353.1:0-22943 GCA_030463285.1 Phytophthora europaea
CTCGTCGACGAGCACCAGCGACGCAAGCGCCAGCGCGCCGAGGCGCTCATCGCCCAGGCCCAAAGGTCCAAGTGCATCGACGTGCGGCAGCTGCACGCCTACAATACGACGCATTCGAACGGTAGCGACAGTAAACTGCTGCAGAGACAGACGGCGCCCCACCCGATGGATCTGCAGCGACGCTCGCGGTCCCTGAACTCCAGCGGGGGGTATCTACAGGCGGAGACCAAGGGACGCGCGTCCGTGGCCTCCGGGGAGCTCTCGGTGGACACGATGGACGTGGTTATGGAGATTAAACCCGTGCTGATGTGGTGCAGGCTCGTCAAAGGCTCGGCGGGGCAGGGGCGCATCCTGTGCAGCATCCAGTACGAGGAGAAGGACCTGAAGTACCTGGTGAACCACCCGTACGGCACCAGCATCCAGGAGGTCTTCCTGCCGCAGAACCCGAGGTTCGAGCACGCGTACTGCCACTTGCCACGCAGCTGGCATCCCGACGTGGCTGTGAGGCAGGACGAACTCACTGCCATGCACGCAGGAACCCCCAAGGACTGCCTCTTCCCGTGGCACGAGAAGCTGCTGCACATGGTGGAAGAAGTCACGGTCACGTTTCATGTGAACGAGTCGAATCAGGGCGTGCTGGCGACGTTGGTGCTGACGAACTATCGGATTTGGTTCGTGCCGTACCGAAGAGTGAGGGGATTGCTGCATGAGGACGTGCATACGCTGCCCGTGAGCAAGATTCTCAAGGCGTCGATTCAACAGCAGAAGCGCAGCAACAACAACACGATCACGGTGCTTATTCTGGACAATATGGACGCAGGGCACTACCATGTGACGCTCTCGCCGATTTCTAGGCTTCGGGACTCGGTACGGGATTTTTCGCGCGAGGCAGAACTGAAGCGTGTCAAAACACTGCACAATATTGTCCGCGAGATCGACTGGCTGCGCATTGAAAACAGCTTTTGCTCCCCAACGGACCTCAATCACATAGTGGCTACTGCTGAAGAGATGCAACTTGAAGACGACTTGCTTCATTACACACCCAAGCACAGCAGCTCGTCGTTGCCGCCACCCATGGCACGAGCCCTCACGGCAAATTTCAGCAAGTATCAGAAGCATGGGTTTACAAAAGAAGACGTTGGCGGGGCGAGTTTTAATGAAAGTGGCGGACCGATGGAGCGACCCAAGTTTGGTCATCAGCACAGTGACTCATCCGCTTATCCCAAGCTACCACAAACTATGTCGATGAGAAAACCCCCGCAAGAGTTCCAGCTCGCAGCAAGGCGGCGTATTCGCTACGACCCGGAGGCTGAATTTAGCCGACAGGGTGCATTCGACCATCCCCGCTGGCGCCGGTGCAAGCTAAACGAGCAATACCAGCTATGCTCGACGTACCCGGCATTCCTCATGGTCCCTGAGTGTCTGAATGATGAGATTATCAAGGCTGCTGCGGGCTTTCGCAGCAAAAACCGGTTTCCCGCGCTGGCATGGATACATCCTCGTACTGGAGCGCCTTTATGCCGAAGCAGTCAGCCCAATACGGGTGTGCTCCGCAGCACTAACCCGGAGGACAAGAAGTTGATCTGGGCCATCCGAGACGCAGCTATTCCAGCCGACCAAGCTGCTCGATCCAAACACGCGATGCCCAAGAAAAACAGCGTCGTGCACATCGTTGACGCTCGGCCGGAGATCAACGCGAAGAGCAATGCTCTTGCTGGCAAAGGGCACGAGTCAGTGAAGCAATATGATCGCGATGGAATACCTACGGCTGCAATCACCTTTATGGGAATTGACAATATTCATGTGGTGCGCAATTCGTTGTCCGGCCTGGCGCAGGCACTATATGAGGTGGAAGATTCCAATTTTTTCGGAGCTGTTCAAAAGAGTCGTTGGTTGGAGCACATCTGCAGCATTCTCCAAGGCGCAAGCGAGGTAGCAACACACCTTGAGCGTGGCGATGCTGTACTTGTGCACTGCAGTGATGGATGGGATCGAACGGCACAGCTCTCTTCCCTGGCACAAATTATGCTCGATCCGTACTACAGGACACTTAGTGGTTTCGCAGCTCTCGTAGAAAAAGATTGGTGCAGCTTTGGCCACAATTTTCAGCGCCGGTGTTCCCACCCTACTTCTGACCAAACGTCGCCGATTTTCCTCCAGTTTATCGATGCAGTGTACCAGCTCACACTCCAGTTTCCGACTCACTTCCAGTTTAACGAACTGCTGCTGTCCACCGTTGCCGAAGCCGTCTACTCTTCATGGTATGGTACATTTCAGAAGAACTCGGAATGTGAGCGGCGGCTCTTCTTGTCGAACGTCGCAAGCGTCAGTGTATGGGATGTCATCCGCTCCACCACGGATAAATTTCTTAATCCGTTATTCACAGGTGGGGAAATGCATACATCTACAGGAAGCGGGGCACACATGGAGCCAATGCTACCGGTATGCCGCGTGCGGGTCATGCAGCTGTGGGTTAGCCAATACCAGAAGGCTATCGGGCATATGCGCCTACAGCAACGCGAATTCGAGATGCTGCAGCTTATTCGTCAGCAAGAAGCTGATCTGTCGCATTTGTACGCTATCTTGACGAGCGAGCAGCAGCTGGAGCTACGGGCAGGACAGCTTCGGTCCGACATTGCCAGGCTGTCACGCAGCATGAACCTGAAATACCCAGACGAGCCTAATACGCCGTCGAAGGAATTGGAGGAGAATAGACTCATGCCAATGTCAAGCAATCGTGGAGAGTCCCGCCACAACTCTGCCAAGCGTCCAACTGCCGCGTCACTTGATTTCCACGATCTGGCTAGCATCGTAGCTATGGGAACTGCAGGAGCGCAAGCAAGGGCAGCAGCGGCAGCTTCTTCTCCTCCTCGCGAGCACATGACAATGGCACAGATGCTACAACGCGTAAACCTGGAGGCATCGTCCGGCCCTGGAATGTCGTTCCAATCGCACAACGTACCGAACCCACGGCGGCGCAAGTCCATTACGAGTCGGTCGCGGAGCAACAGCCTCAAGAACACGTTCATTAACGTGGTTGCGCAGATGAAAGGTGCTTCCCACGACAAGGACATGGACGAACCTGCGGATGTTGGCTCGGCTACGCTGCCCAACCCTGTGCGTGTGAATGAAGCTCGGCGCAACGCACGTTTGAGCTCACCTTCTCGGCGAGATGAACTCAAGCGTGAGCTTCGTGACCTCGAGTCACAACGATCGAAGCTTAACCACCAGGTGAATATGAAAGAGGACGCAGCAAAGCAAACCATGCGGCGCTTCCGGTGCTACAATTACAACCTGCCGGAAACAGCGCTGCGCAACGAAAACGACACACTTTCCCCCAGCAGCGGCAAGAAGGTTCGGATAGGCGGCTCAATCGGCCTGAGGGACCCGTCCCCGAAAATGTCGTCGCCGCCATCGTCGTCATCGTCGCCTGGCTCGGGCTCGACGTCGGCCTCAGCCACTTGTGGCGAATTGGGTGACTCAAGTTCATTGGATGGAGAGCCGCGAAACTTCACGCCTGGAAGCTCACCATTGCTTGGAACGGATAAAGTGATCTCTGGTGGAAACTACCTGAGCTCACAGCCTGTGTGGGAGCGCGACGAGGACGCTCCATGCTGCAAGCGCTGCAAGAAGAAGTTCAAAACCCTGTTGCGCAATCGCCACCACTGCCGTTGCTGCGGCTACGTCTTCTGTAGTCGCTGCACGAGCCACCGCATGAGTCTCCCAGATTTTGGCTACTATGACGTCGTCCGTGTATGCAAGGTCTGCTACAACTCAGGCGAGGATGGATAGATAAGCTTAGAAATGGCAACGTCACTCAGTCAGGTGCCGCAATGCGCTCGATGAGCTGTACGCAAACCTTGCGAAGAATATAATCAACGATCGCGTAGTTTTGGCGCATGGGAGTCGTCGGTTGACTCCATGAGTCAGGATGAAGATGAAGAAATTAAGCAATTGTATGCCTAACTGGCGAGGTCATGGCAGGTTTAGTCATTTTTTAGGTTGAGGTGACCTCAGCAATAGAAATCGATTCCTCTATTTGTATTTTATCTAAGAAACTATACTGTAGAGCAACAGAAGTTGGCTCGTGTTGTATTATCGTGCTTCTTAGTCATTTTTAGTAAATTTCACGAGACACATACACATGTACAATTACCTGACTGGAACATCGAAGCAGTATCATGGTTAAACCCTAAAACTTAGGCGTCAAGGCGGACGGAGGCACTTCCCATTTTCTGACGGGCAAACTCAGCGTATCATTATCCCTCGCATCAACATTCGGGTGGTTGTGCCACAACTTGTGGTACTGTAGCTAGCCGCCCCGCACACCAGCGGCCACGTTCTGCTTGGTCTTACCTTCAGTATGTGTTCGACGCGTCTGCCGACGTCCTGGCTCAGCAGCAGTTGATGGATGAGTGTCGTGTCGAAATGCGTGCGTCGAAGGGATGCGGGTGGTCTGGGAACCAGCGAAATGGCTTTTGGCTGCATCTGCTGTCATCGAAGATCACTCTGGCACTACTGAAGCCTAGTGCTATTAGCGTACTCGCCTGCGGTTGTTGCAATGTGAACACCTTGAGGCGGATACACACGTATACCAACGGAGAATTACTCCTGGCTTAGCGATGCTGGCGCGCTGCTCAAAGGGTTATGAGACACCATTTTGCTGGTTCTTGCCCTGCACTGGATGGTGGGTATTCCCAACCTCCAGCCTACGTGTGCAACAGAATTGTTGACTGACGGGGTGTTAAGACTACCGCCGACAAAGTGCACGAAGGTCGCTGCTCAACGCCTTCGCGTCACCCCTGCCCCGCATCTTACGCCAATCTCTTGGTCATTTCACAATTCGCACCCCGCAGCGCAAGCCCAACAAACAACACGAAAGAAATGGTGCCTGGAATCGCCTCGCCATTGTGCACCTTCACCCGGACCAACCCCGACGACGCGAAGACGATCTCGATCTCGATAAGACGCGGTAGCGAGGGCCGGTCGTCGTCTATCGTCTTACCCCGCGACCACCACCTTGCCAAACACTTGGAGCGGTTGGTTGCAGCCGACTCGTGTCTTCCTCAACAACGTCTGCGCAGTACCGGTCGGTCTATGGAGAACTCCAATGTAGTTAACGCGCTGTCGTCGGTGGTGAAGTATTTTCACGCCAGCTCCCGCCGTGAGGCTCCGTCGGAAGCGCTGAGTGCCCTCTTCCGTTCACTTCGTCCACCATCGGAGCTCTCAGGCTTACAGGTCCGTGACAGAGTTCGATCGCTCCCCGATACACAGACCCAATCTCCAAGTGTTGGCGGGCACCCTGCAATTCACCGACGTCGCAGTAGCAACGGCAGGAAGAGGAGCACCAAGCACTGCAAGGTTCTAGGATGTGGCAACATCTCAGTGAGCCGCGGATTGTGTCGTGGACATGGAGGCGGTCGTCGATGTCACTACGTTGGGTGTTCGAAGAGTGCTCAGAGTCGCAGTGTTTTCTGCTGGGCGCACGGTGGAGGCCACCGCTGCGAGGTTGAAAGCTGCATGCGCAGCCGCAAGTCCAAGCGGTTCTGCGCCGATCATGTGAGCTTGGAAAACGCGGTACCTGATGCAATGGAGACACTCGATTTGGTGGAGCACATGAAGGTGAACGGCGCGTTTGGAGACCGATGCTTGCCAAGCATACAGGAGGTGCTACGAAATACGCAGCAGTCGTCGTCTCTGATGCTGTAATTCTAAACTAGCTCTGCTGTAGTAGCTAAGTTAAAACTAAGAATTTCGGTTCGTTAAAGGGGTTAACTGTATGCGTTCTCCGGCGGTCTCGATTTAAGACCACCGGAGAGTCTCGAATGGATTCCCGCAATTCTTTACTGCCAAAGCGGTGCTGATGAGCCTGCGATGATCACGAGCGCACCACCGCACAGGATTCAGTATCATCCGGCACGTGGAACATATCAAGTCGATCGCTGGTCAGGGTGCTTCCACTGGAAGTTCCAGCGGGTACCGGTAACGCGTCGAGCCGCCTGGCTCAGCAGCGTAGTGGATGAGGACGTTGTTTTGTTTCTTTTGCATTGAACTGCTCTTACGAAGCGAGTTGCATTTTCAGAACAAGTTCAGTTCAGCTTCAACAATCCGAATACAAAAACCAAGTAAACATGTGTTCAAGCAAGTATCTAAGATACTACTACTTGGCGCACAGCAATATGACAACTATTTTGGTGATACACGCATCACATATTCCTTAGTGTTGAATAATGGACATTTTTGTCGTTAGTAGATGAAATGGCTCACTTCAAAACAAAAAACGAAGTACGTAACCCGGATACTACGTACATCAACAGCTAGCGTGTCCTGGCATGTATGCCTCCAATAGCCAGTTGTCCCCAATATTACCAGTAGAAGTTGAGCAAGTCAAATAACAGCGTCCTTCGTTGACGCCGTGGGGCGTCAGCCAGAACTGTGCATTTGCTTCGCCCACAGCACACGTTACTGTAGAACAAAGTAGATACTTTTGCTAGATGCAGAAGTACATTCATGTACATGCATTGTTGGATTTGCTATTATACAGATGAGACAAAAACTGTTACGTCGCCATTTTCCGCGATCTTCAGCTCCACAGGACCTTCGTCATGCAAAGCTAACATTTCCTTATTTTACTTCATTCGTATTACATTGACCAATTACTGCCTCATCGACTCCACTGAAGTAAACAGTCAAAGTATGAAGCTGCACCAGCACTCACTCCCCTGACTCATAAACTGCAGACTTCAGCTTCTTCCTCCTGCTTCTACTATCACCACCACCGCGTACAGTCATCCAAGGTGCAACCGTTCGAGTACTACATGGAATTGCAAAACTCAACGGGACCGCATCTTTCGGCCGTGCAGTGATCCTCTCTCGCGAGTACTGTGCGTATAAAGCTCGTCGCGGCGCATCCGACTCGTTACTCGACGAGCAGTGCCATACATTCGACAGGAAAAACAACACGTCGCCGGCCTTGGCAGTCACCGGCTCACTAGCACGTCGTTGCAAGTTCTCGACTTCTTCCCCCAACCCAGAGGACCCATCCAGCGACACAAACCGCAGTGCTCCATTCATCTCCGTAACATCATCCAGCGCACACCACGCCGACACGTATGGCACGATCGTCTCTCGATGCACACACATCGCAAGTTGTTCGTCGTCGTCTCGATGCCAACGGAACTCGACGTGGCTCTTGGGGGGTTTCACCACATAGTGCTCGTTGAAGAAAAATACCTCCGTCGGCGTCTCCGCTTCAGTGCAATCTGCCAGTAACTGGCCAGCGACTGTCGGGAGCTTTTCAAACAGCAGCGAGGTGAAGACTTGGTGGTCGTCCGCGATGCTCTTCAACTGTTTGGCTCGAGCAGTCAAGTAGCACTTGGAGTTGACACGCGCCGAATCCGAGTCTCGCATCTGCGAAAAAGAATGTGTTTAGCACTGTGAAATATGTTGTGCAAATTGCAGTTGCAATCTTTGGAGCGCACCGGGCACTGCGCCATGACGTCCAACACGCAACCCTGGGCAACGATGTCCTCGACGGATTCACGGGCGTAAAGGACATCGCACTCGTCTTGTAGCACGCGGAGTTCGGACGGTGACAATAGATTTCTGATGCAGACCCAGCCACGAGTTGCAAAGGTGTCGAGTGGGGAGGGGTCACTTGTTGGTGCTGGAGCCACGGACGGCGGGGAACGGCGAGAGCGCTTGGTGGTCATTCCGGCGGATTAATTGAGTGTGGGAGGTATACATATATACAGTATACTTTTGACAGCACCAATAGATACGTATACTGAGTACCTGTATACGTATCTATTGGTGCTGTTAAGGCGTAATATATGTTGAAGAGAGAATCTCCAAAGACTTGTGTTTTGTATTGACCTTGCTGAAGCTACAACTTACTGCGAAAGATGATCAAAATGTGGCGCACACAACTGATTTTGTCCTAGCGACCGCGGCGCTAGAACAAAAATAGACTTGACGATTACGGAATGTTGCAATCATTATGACATGTCCGTTATAACAAAGCATATACTACCCAACTACAGTGGCGCACCTCGTTTTCGGCGGGGTGGATCATATTAAATCTGCCAGCACATCCAATGTGAAGTAAAACGGAGATGGGGGCGACTGGCGAGATGTAATGGATTATATTAACGTAATTAAATGAAAAACGCACATCCATCTTCGATGTAATTAATATCTGAATGGCACCAACAATTCTGAATACGGTAGTTTTCTTCAATACATACGTCCAGCCTTTCAGTGGAAGAGCTGTGGCGTTTGCGGGGCAATGCCTTGGAGAGTGGAGCGCTTGACTGGGGTTTGGAATTGTTGAGTCGCTCAACTTGAGTGTTCCACTTCATGTCTGGAATGATATACATGCCTCAAGGCATCTTTCAGCGACTAGTATATCACTTTGGTATGTAGGATGAAACGTATAAGACGTAAGGTTTGGACAATGTTCATGTGATGTATTCATTCCTGCAAGTGATATTAACTAAGCACAGCTATGGGAGGCATTTAAGAAGGTAGCGCAACCTCAGGAATCGAATGAGCGCTGTGTCAGCTTCGCCGGTAGGGGGATACCATGGAGTTTACACTCAAAGAACAAGAGCACCACTACTCCACAACTAGCGGCATCAGGCTGGCGTAACTTGGTTTCTCGAGTCACAGTCAGACGTTCACACAATTCCGCAAAGAAATCCTTCAACTTTTACTCGCATGCATCGTAATATTTGGACTTCTTGACTTGCAATGGATCGAATGTCGAGATCCCTCTGCTTTCACGCCGGAAATCAAAGATCACGCCACACCAGTGATTGTCCTGCACGTGAAGTGGTATCAGCACCTGGTGGTTGGACTCTTAAATGGACTCCCTTGTAGCACTGCTTTGAGTTGGTCGTCTCGTTCCTTGAAACGATGAAAAATAGGGTTCACCACGCCTAAATTTGCATGCTCACGTTGCAGGAGGGCAATACCATGTCCCATTGCAGCATCGTCCACCCAATTATCACCCACGAATGATAGTAATGAGTGATATGGCACGCTACCAAACGGAGTTGAGCGATCACCACGTAGTAGTATGCCCATAAGCGCTACCTCCCGCTCTTGTGGATCACCAGGAATGTAATGGGCTTACATACTTAAGCCAAATACTTAAGCTTACACGTTTGCGCACGTGTATGAGGAAGCGTAGGTATATTTAACTTAGGTTAAGTATACTTGCGTCCACAAGTATAGTTAAACCTAGATAAAGGGACTAAGCGATAGCTTTTGGTATAAATGAGAGCTGAATTGAATGTTAACTGTGGTTTCCTCCTAAAACTGATATCTATAAAGAGAGGTTCTGCCAACGAGTGGTTGCCAGAATCTCTGGCCTCATGCATGACCCTTATTGGTGGAAAGCAGCATCTTCCCACCAATAGTATTGCTTCCTAATATGAATGGTGACCACAGTGTGATGTGGTCTACCCGAATGTATCCATTAGTGCATGTTGCACTAAGGTGGAGGTGAACCGAATGTGTAACCCCGCTACACCATCCCCCCGTTTGGACTTGATGTGCCGGTCTCGACACATCAATCCAATAACTACTTCGGAGAGAACTCCTGCTCATTTCGAAATGAGCACGCCAACGACGCCTACGACCGACGCGCCTGCTGCACCTGCAGCGGCGAACGCAGTCGTCGCTTCCACAGCGACGACTGCGTCCTTACGAAGACAATTGCATTGGCGTCGGCCACAACGTTCAACCTTCCAGGTTTGTATTCAACCTGGAAGTTGTACTCCACAATGAATGAAAGCCATCTTGCCATTCTTTGTGAGATGCGCGACGACTTGATCGCCGTACACAATGATGCGTGGTCGGTGTAGACCACGAACGGTCTACTCCCAAGTAGATACACTCGAAACTTTGCGAGTGCATACTTCATGGCAAGGAGTTCCTTGCCATGCACCGGGTAGTTGCGCTCAGCTGGCTTCAGCTGACGCGACTGATAGTAGACCATGCGATCACGTCCCTCGTGATCGTGTTGCATTAAAGCGCATCCGATTGCGAAATCGGACGCGTCACACACAGCGTGGAACGGGCGATCTTGGTCGGCAACCGCCAAGATCGGCGCTTCAGTCAAGCCCTGCTTGACTGCATCAAAGGCCTGCTGACAATCAGCAGTCCAATCCCATGCAGCGTCCTTCTTTAGGAGCTGCGACAGCGGGCGAATCTTGCCCGCGTAGTTGCTCACGTACTTGCATAAGTAAGTAGCGAGTCCAAGGAACTGCCTTAGTTCCTTGACGTTTGAAGGCGTAGGCCATTCATTGATCACTCTGACCTTTCCCGGGTCAGGGCGTACGCCGTTCTTCCCTACGAGACACCCAAGTACGGGTATCTCGCTAGCCCCGAAGATACACTTCTTCAGGTTCGCGTAGAGCTTCTGCTTGCGCATGAGCCCAAGCAACTTGCGGAGATGCGCCTTGTGCATCTCCACATCCGACTTTCCGTTCACAGCCCGGCTGTGAATGAACACGTCATCGAAGCAGCTCGGTGCGAAGTCGCGCACCGAGCGCAACAAGTGCGTGACGCATCTGTTGAACGTCGCAATCAGTCCCTGCGGCATTACGAGCCACCCCCAGAGCATGCCGCTCGAGTACTCACCGCCGTGAGAGGTATATCACTCTCACGCATTAGGATCTGATAGAATCCGTCTCTCAGATCAAGAGCACTGAAGATAGTGCTCAAGGCCATCGAATCGATGATCACATATTTTTGCGTGGTATCGGCGTCTGCGCCAGTACCGTCGCGTCGTTCAGCTTGTTATAAGCGTGAACGATGCGCCACCCACCCTGTGGCTTCTTGACACAGAACGTAGGCACGCTGTGCGTGGACTTTGATTTTCGCACTTGCCCATCCTTGCGACGACTTTCGAAGAAGTCGTCGATCGCCTTGACTTGCTCTCGCGGCAGTGGCCACTGCCGCGTCACACAATACTTGGTTCCCGGCACGAGATCAATCTCGTGCTGAACCCCCTTGTCCTGCGGCAACTCCGCAGGGATATCGTCCGGGAGTACATCCTTGTACTCACGCAGGACCTCGTAGAAGGGACTCGACTTGAGTGAGTCCCAGCTCTGCTCGTCGAAGCGTTCCTTCTTCGACTAACCGCTGAGGGCGTCGGAGCCCTCAGTGACGAGCTGCCTCAGCTCTTCGGCTTCACACTTCACCCTCTCGGCGTCCGAGAGGATGCGAATCTGCTCGATGCGTCCATCGTGCAGATCGCGGGCGAAGCGCTTCCATCTCGTGACTGGAAGCGAGATCAACTCCGACGCTAACGTCGGAGGGTTTCCAACCTCACCTTCTTATACTGGAGACCAGTATTCGTACGCGTCAAGACACTCAGGGTCTCGACGGTCATCTCCAGCTTCTGTGTCTGCCCGGCAGACACTGCTTGTAGCGTCTCGGTCCCTGACTGAGACTTGCGCAGCTTGGCTCGCTTGCGCCGTTCGCTTCTTGTGCGAAACCTGGTTCCGCGCGTTTTGTTTGTCCACGCCCGGCCATGGACAGATCTTCCTTTTGATCGCCGGCGGGTTCAACCCGCGGGCGTACGCAATCAAGCACGGCTGGATCGTGTATCGCTTCTTCGTGCAGCCCGGCTGCACCTGAGCACGCAATGCGTTCCTTGTAGTCGCCGACGGGTTCTTCCCGCGGGCGCACGCAATCAAGCCCGGCTGCACGCGAGCACGCAAGCATTTCCGGTGCGGTACGTTTGCAACCGTCCGCACTGCTCGCCCCCCAGAGCCGACGCGCCATCTTTACCTTGACGCCTGACGGCGGAGCGTCTTTCGACGTTTGGGCCAATCGCATCAGCTCCCGGAGCTGACGCGTCCAAGTCACTGTCCCTATTAGTAACTGGCTCCTCTTGTTCAACTTGTGTGTCGACACTCAACACAACCGCGTCACTCTTGACGCTTCGAGAACCTCTCGAATCCGATCGAATCTGAGTCTTCTGATTTGACTCACATTTTCTCCCAGCGACTCTCTCAGTCGTTGACACCCGCGCGGGGTGACCGGAGACAGCCGCGCGTCGCGCTGCCTCTGCTGGAGGGGCACATGCACCGCGAGGTGCATGTGCTCCGACAGGGCCATCGCTCACTGTCGCACCGCTACTCCCGAAGTGCACGATCGTGCGCTTCGTCCAGTCGATCACCGGATCATGCCGTGCAAGCCACGGCATGCCCAGCACCATGTCGAACTTATCGTCTAAGTCAAGTACGATACGTTCGTCCACGAACTTTTTTTCCCGATACGAGAAGTGGGGTGAGGTACGGGCAACTTCCCAGCGTCCAGAATATACCTTGATCAAACTTGAATCGCCAAATCTTAAGTCTAAGCTCAGAGGGGCTTATAGTCTTAGAGTCTCAGCTAAAAGATCTCAGCTGGACTCGACGAAGACTCGGCCGACACCTCTAAGTTCGAACTCTTGGCCCGACGCAGCATGTGCGCCTCACTTGCGATCCCCTTGACGGTTCTTGCTGGGGCTACGCTTTGGGCCCAGATGTCAGCCAGCCACACCAACCTTGCTCCTAGTCCAGTCGTCTCCAGATGTCTCCAAACGAAGCCGGCTCCCCGCTCAACAAGCCTTCATCTGCACGTGTCTTGACCCAATCTGCCGCGGGTTTTCCAAATGTAGACACGACACTCCACACGACACTCCACACACTTGTCTGCTTCCTCCAAGACCACAGACCTGGTCTTCCTTGCTTCTTCACTTCCCCCGAGTGGCTCCAGCTGAGAGCCGCGTACACAGGTCTTCACTCGCCCCCCCCCCGACCTAGGGTGGCTCCAAGAATTGGCTCGGGTTGAGCCTGTCTTGATCCAGGGTTCTCGCCTCTGGGGCTTCCGCGCACCACGGCTTGACGTAGACGAAACGGCCGAGCTGACAACCACTACCCCAGGCTCAGCGCCACACGAAATCTACCCAACAGCACTGAGAACCACTATCTGAGGTGCTGTTCTGCCGAAACCTCAGAGTAGATCACCTTCTACCCGAAAATATGAAATAAACGCTGGATACAGCCGCCTAGTTCGACCTGCCGACGTGTAATGAAATGAAATAGCCAAATATGCACGCCCTCACACCGAGGTACGCCCAAATAGTCTATATGGGGCTTGAGTTTTGTTGGAGTCTCTTCAGACACCCTTTTCCACAAGAACACACTAACGCTTGCGGCCTTCGGGGCAAATTCGATTCTGATTAATACTTTACACGTGCAAACAAAGACTTATCAAGGAGGGGGGGTGCATAGCTTCCTTCGGAGAGCACCCAAACAGCGGTGGAAAGATCGTCTTGCGAGCGATCTGCAGGCTTGTGTCGAGCGGCGCTTCAATGTGATAGTGGCTCGCAAACCAACGGCGCGCAGCGCCTCCACTTGAGACCGGGCATGATGATTGGCCGGGCTGCGCTAAAGTCGCGCGTGGTGGTCAGCATGCGCCTGATTACATGTCAGCAAGCTCTTGATTACACCACTTTCCGTGCCTGTGATTGACTGTAGGGTGCGCGTCACGTGGATGCGACAGTGCGTCATATGGGTGCGACCGTGTGTCAAAGCGGATTTGTGGTAAGCAATCACTTGATAACCGCCCCTTCGCAGCGACTGTTTCCAGCGCCCCATCGCCCACTTCACTCTGAGCCTCTGAGCCTCCACCGGATCGGAGCCTGCAATGTCTCCAGGTGCCCATCTCCACTAAACTGAGCTTCCCGAGATTCAGCGAACCATCTCTGGGTCCCATCCGGTCTCAGAGTGTCCTCCAAATCTGGACCACTCCGAATCTGGGGGTGGAAGTTCTGAGCCACCAGGAGCTTGGTAGTCATTCCGCCGGATATCCAAGAGCTCAGAGTGTCGTAGGTAGACTCAAGGGTTCGTGCAAAGGGGACTCCTCCTGGTCGCGGGAACTGCTCGACTCTCGGCTGATGAGCAGGATTGAAGCTCAGCACCGACCGTAGTCTTGGCGGGACGAGTCGGGCGGTTTCAGGATGTCGCACCAACAGCTGACCACTTTTCCACCAATCATGGCCCATCATAGTGGGTACGAGAGAGACCCGGTAGCCGAGCGACGGGGCTCGCCGGCCAAAGTCCGAGCGCACCTCGTCACAGAAGCGTACGCGTACGACACGCTTCTCGGTTATAACAACGACACTCGTTGCTAGTCTTACCTCGAACAGACTTCGAGGTATTACTACTTCCTCGAAGTCAAGCCTCGCTAGGCTCTGCAGTCGAACAAAGTTGTTCGACGCACCACAATCTACCAACGCACGAAGAGATCTCTCTCTCTTCGAGTTTACCTTCAGGATGACAAGGTTTGGCTTGTCATCTTGCTTCTTGCAGTGAGAGTGACTCTCACTGGGGGCAGCAGTCATTAATACAGCGTGTCCGACATCGACACGCTCGACTGCATCACCAGCAGGGCGCCCCGCGCCTGCTGGTCGTTTTAGGTTTTTGATTGCCCGTGGTGATACCCGGTATCGTCACGTCGGCCCTTGGCCGCGTGCACAGGCGCTGTGCACTCACGGGCGTAGTGACCACTGTTTCCACACCGGAAATAACGGACATTCGTTGGTCCATGACACTGCTGAGATCCAGCAGACGTTGAACTCGAGAGGTCCATTGGTTTGGGACCTCCCGTCGGCTTCACCATCGGTCGCGGCATCGGCCGCGGGACGTTCACATGCAGTTTAGCCTGTCGCAGGCTAAACTCTTCTAGCATGGCGAGCGTGATCGCAGCCTCGAGCGTACTTGGGTACTCTCGGAAGAGATAGGTCTCCACAGGCCCATCTTTAAGGCCCTTCATGAACGTGACGACCTTCGTTGCCTCGCCTATCGGATTGGTCACGATGTTCGAGACCAAATACCGCGCCCTGTCAGGATGTCGCACCAACAGCTGACCACTTTTCCACCAATCATGGCCCATCATAGTGGGTGCGAGAGAGACCCGGCAGCCGAGCGACGGGGTTCCCCGGCCAAAGTCCGAGCGCGCCTCGTCATAAACGTCCCTTATGAGACCCGGGGTCAACGAGCTCAATCACGACTTGATCGCTGTGCTCATAATCGAGGATGTCATCGATCGCCTCGTCCCGCCCCCCTCGTCGCCTTCTGCCAACTTGTGAACTGTGCCCCCTCAGCATTCGGCAATTTCACCGCTCGAGCAGCGAGCAGACTCGCAGCCCGTCCACGCGCCTTTGAAGCTTATGGCTGGCGGCAGCGCCGTCAGCCGCCTCTCGCTCTTTCCTCCGGCGACGGCGGGTAAGCGTTGGCGTCTCAAGGCACTCCTGCGGCTCTCGTGACACCATTCCAGCTTCCTCCGGCTTCGTGCATCGTGCAGCCCGCCTGCGGCGGCCAGAAGGCCACGTCGACGCGCATGAGGAGTTCCGCCAGCGCTCCTACGACTTTCAGCGCGGCTCTGTCGACGACGAGCGGCGCGCTCACCATCTCCACGGACTCCAGCAACGTGAACATGTCGTCGGGTCCGGTGGGGTGACTCTTTCGCTGCCGGCGGCCATTAGTACGCCACTGCCAGCGTTCCTACAACGAGTAATTGGCAGAATCTCTGGCCTAATGCATGGCTCTTATTGGTGGAAAGCAGCATCTTCCCACCAATAGTATTGCTTCCTAATATGAATGGTGACCACAGTGTGATGTGGTCTACCCGAATGTATCCAATAGTGCATGTTGCACTAAGGTGGAGGTGAACCGAATGTGTAGCCCCGCTACAAGAAACCCCGTCGTCCAATTTCTCAGGAAACCCAATACGCTTACTTCTCGTACTCACCGCCCAATTGATCGCCGCTTCGGAATCCGAAAGGTATTCCATGGCGGTATGCCACCGATCCATAGCATTGATATCATCAGGGGCATAAATTCCAAAACGAGGGACTTTCACAGCGACGCCATCATCGGAACTTCCAACAGCTAAACTTCTGCGAAAAGCTAAAATCGCAGACTGCGATTTACGCACGAACTGGTGCGGGAAGACGTAGCGAATTTCGGTTTGGAAATCATTTCGCGAGTATATGCCGGCGATCACTCGTTTGGTCTTCGGCAAAGTCCGTACGGCTATGGAAGTCAGGACTTGCTGCGCATCTTCATAGCTATTGTCATTGTTGAGTACAGCTGCAACATCGCGAACACTTCGAACTGGGGCCAGCGTTCCTTGAACTAGTTTCGCAGCTGTCTTTCGACCTTGATCCATACGTTGTTTTTTCTGGCTCAGATTTTGCTGCTTGCGAACTTTAGGACGACCTCGAGATGTGGCGCTCTTATTTATGCGAAACGAATCTGTAGACTCAGACGAGCTGCTCGTCTCATGTGTACGCTTCGATACAATAGATGCCATGGTGACATGACTCGGGACCGCGACATCGTCACAAGTGCAAATCGTAACTGCACTTGTAGCTTCAGGTGCTGTACATGTGCCTGCAGGCACACGCGTGATGGCACTGGTACCTGTAGGCACAATACTGATGCAATAGGCACAGCGTCTGTAATGGGGCCAGGATTGGCCAGCGTCCTTTTCAAGGAAATGGGATGTTCTTTGGTGTGGCCCACAATAACTAAGTGTCACACACCACTGTGACGTGCTACACACCAGGACCTCTCAGGCAGAATATTCTATGTAGACCTCCCCCCAGGTAATATGTTTAGTTAGGGGTTTGGTCGTACTTAAGGGTCAACGGTTCACGAGGACCAACCGCTGAAGAAGATCGCAATTTAGACAGGGATTCAGTATATAGATAGAAATCAGTAGATAGGAACTTGTGAGTGTTATTAATACAAGTCAGTTTAACTCTAAGCTACAAGTGTGCAAGTCTCTTAAGTACTCGGTACTAAGACGACCGATAAGGCAGGGCCTTTTGCATAGCAGACAACAGAGACGCCAGGCGTCTGTTGTGGTTAGCGAGTTACGCTTCCTCTAAGCTACGGTGCGTGTGACCCCCGTCACAGTGTCGGCGCCATCAGGCACATCCGATGTGGCTTTTGACATTGACCACGCGTCGGTCGCAACACTTCTTCAACAATGTCACTGCATTTGCTGCTCGCGTCGACATCGCCTTGGTCTACCGTTGCACCCACCCTTCGGCGGACGACATAGGGAGCAACGCCGTCTTTGATGATTTCTTCGAATGCTTTTAAAGCATCCATCATCTCTCCAAAGACGAAGGTGCCGTTCCTGCTCATAATGTCTGCTATGCTCTTTCCACGTTCAAGGGCGTGTATGTACTTCGTTGTTCCATTCAGAACTTCGTGGCGTCTTGCTCCCATTGCTGACTCGTGGACTTGAAATTTGGTACAAGCAATCTCCTTTTCCGGGACATCTTCTTCTTCGGCTGGCTGGTTTAACTTGCATGAGAGTCTCTATCGTGAAGCAATGTGGTGAATTGGGATCGCTGTTTTTCCTTGCATCAAACGCCAGTACATGAAGTGTCGACATGGCAGCAGCATTGTTCTCATAAACACACATGAACATCGATATTTCTGAAATACAGTAAGTGTTAGAATAGTTCTCATCCAGCCGTTTACAGGCAATACGTACCGACGAGTCCACATGGTACGATACTGTGTGGTTGCCTTCGCTTGTGAGAACGTTGAAATGCGTTTTGCGGTCTCTCGCTATCCAGTACTGCCTTTCCACAAGGCGGTACGCGTAGGGACTCACTTCGCATGCGAGTTTCTTCAGTTCGTCGTAGGATCCATCATAGCGCATTGGGCCAACACCCGTGATCTTTTTTGCGTACTACATTTCCGCAACAGCTTGCAAGAACATTAAAGTATCAACACATTCATCAAGTGCCATGTCGGATTTCAAAATATCCTTTATATGTCCCCACGATGATTCAAGCCTGGGCAATTGAAAGCAAGAGAACGCTTAGTAACTCCTCATAAATGACAGCGTACAGCGTACATTACCTGTTGTTTGTGTGATTTCCTAAATGTGGGATATCTGAGCGCGCATACATAGCCCATCGCTTTTTCATGGCGTTCCAATTGCGCATGAAATACTTAAGAACGGGGTGCGTAGCTTCGGGAACATCGTCATCAACACCCAGCTGGGCACCATCCAACAAGAAGTACAAGTACTTCAAGTACTTTGTGTACTCGTCCAGCGAAGTAGCTTGTCGCATCAAATCCACAGCATCTTCGACATGATCTTTGTCAAAACTCGAAGGTCCTCCATATTCGCTCTTCGCCATCTCCGCCCTGATGTACTTCTTCAGATGAAAGTGGCACAAAATAACTCGAATGTCGCCGAATTCTTTTTCGAACAACCCCAGTTCGCCCATATCCTTGTCAATCACTATGACCTTGACCTGGTCCCACGATGGATTGCTGAACTTGAACGATTGAATGGCATCGGAGAGGCACTCAGCACTTTCATTCTCCATCAAACTGTGGTGAACAAACTGCCCCTAAGAACACAACAAGAAGTAGTGAGAAAAACGTACAACAGAGTGTCAGAAGTACTCCAGGCTGTAGGTACATATATGTTACTGCAGCTACACTAATGTAACTCAGCTACTCAACTGTACCTACAGACACACACGACATACTCGACTCACTGTGTAACTTTAGTACAAATACAATCGCTCCACGTACATGTCCGTACACGTCGTTCACCATGAAGGAAAATAGCTTGTAGCGCGACTCGTTCGTGTTGTGCGTTGCGTCAAGGAGGAACTCAGGAAATGCCTTGAGCCATCGCCGCACTTGCCGAGTTTGTAAAGTAATCGTCTGCGCTATCTTCGCATCGTCGACGTATACAGAAGCGCGGTTACCACGGGTCTTGCAGAAGGAGCGCAACACAGTTTCAAGACGTTCTTCAACAGTTGCTCCTCCTCTCCGGCGCTCTCGCATCTTTGCCACCATGTTGTGGAGATCTCGAAGCGCAACGTTTTTACCTACAATAGTATAAGCGTAAGTAGGGGCTACAACAGACGATTCTCAAAAACGTACCATTTTTCTTGCGCACGAATTGCATGATCAATTTTGGCTTTGACCCCGCCGCTTGGAGCTCGTCGACAAACGTGAGGACCGCAGGATCATCTACCCGCCGAATAGATGCGTGGTTCTCGTAAATTGCCTTTGACACTTTGTGGTTGTGACTGACATCAAAGCCGGAAACGCGCACCATGAACCCATTGACGCCCTGTGCCTCATTCCAGCAAACGCACGCCTTGACATTCGCCTTGCACCCCGTAGATTTCTCGAAGTAAGACTTTCGTATCCCCTTTCCGCGACTTTTGCGAGAACAGCCATGAGTGCAAACAAATTTAACCCAGAAGTTCTTGAACGCCTCCGGTATCAAACGATCTGCTTGAACTTCATTTCGGTCAGTGGCTTCAGTGTTTTCATCTACTTGTAGGCAATCTCCCCCTCGCGCAGCACGACTTGTTATCTCACGATTCCGCTTGAGCACCGAAGTTGAGGGGCGCTGCCGAAAAATCTGGTGGGACTGCTCTTGATACTGAGTGAAGTATTCGGAGAAATCATCTCAGCTTTCATGCCATTCGACGTCCGGAGGAGGGGCCACCCACGGCTCTGGCGGGACTTGGAGCTCTGGCTCGCTGTCGCCCATGCTTTCCTGCAGACAGACAAGTAAAATAACCATTCAAACAAGTTGACTACTTATTGCTCTACGAACGCGCTGCTTTCAGAGATCACGTTGCGACACTGACTTTTGGCGGGGGAGGGGGGATCTGCAAATGAGAGGCTGGGCGGAGGTACGTAGGAGAGGGGGTGTCATTTTTAGAGATCGTGAAATTAGAAAAAATGAGTATTTTACGACGGTAATTTACGGATACGGCACAGTAGATTTTCGTTTAGGTGCGATCCTGCTCGGTGACTCTTTCCAGTCCCATTAATAAAAGCCGTTTGGAATTCGAAGTCGGCTGAGCGAAATGAACTTGGCTAGCTGGTGTCTTCATCTCAGCTGTCACCGCCACGACGAAGAGACAACGTGGCAACGCGTGCATCGTTGGCACAGCGAGGGCCTCGCCGTCAGCGACACTGAGGCGGGCGGCTGATTGGAAATTGACACCACAAAGCTCACACGCACAAATGCAACTTGTTGGTCCGTTGGGGAATGACCTCAGCCAAACTCCTTCTCTCTCTCTCCTAGACATGCATGCGACCAGTTAGACTACACTACTTCAACTGTCTCGTCCCGTATTTGCCACTCCATCAGTATCCTTTAACTTCAATGACAGCAATTTGCAGTGCTTTCCAACAATGATCGGTCGATCTGCGATCGAAACTAAAACCGGTGATCGCCCAGCTGCTTTTGTCGCGCCAAATGCTGACTCCGCAATCGTGCAGTCGCTCCTATCGAAGTCGTGCCACCCAAACGCATGCTGTCCAAAGGCTTCGGTTATGAGGTAAGCGCTGTTTTAAAGCAGAAAGCGTACTATCAATTTGACGTCGGCCGGAGTTCCTTGAACTCTGATTTTGATTCGGAGCGCTGCATTTTGATCTCCGGCCAACGCGAGCCACGCAGGGCCTGTCAGTACATGTGCGCGCTCTTGCCCCCGGCTCAATTGGCAAGTTAATCGACTTGTATCCCCCGGCTCATTGGTACTGTGATTCATTTTGCATCCGCAGGACTGTACTCTTGTTGAGTCCATGTACATGCACCTCACCGAGGGAGGAAGAAGCAAAACCTGAGCTATCAGCCACACCACAGGGCAGCTCCGCATGGGGCGGCAGGCCAGGCGATCATTGCAATGTCTACCAGGACTCCTCGTCCAGGAGATTGTCGCCGCCAGCGCGACATATCATACAGTACATGTACCTTGAAGTGCAAGGATACCTGCACTGTGCAGTGCACATCCGGCGCGCTCGCATCGTGAGGCGGGCCGCTCGATTGGCGTCGAGATTAACACCCACGAACTAAATGAAAAAAACTAACTGCCGTCGGGTTGAAGTGTGCTCGGTGCGCACCCAGCCTGCCACGCGGCTGCCTGAGACCCTGCATCTAGCCGCCGTCCCAGGAAGCGAACCCGCACTTCGCAGGCGAGAATCCAGTCCTGGAGGCATGATCACGGCAGGTCAGCCTCTCCTCCTCGCCACACACACTACTGAAGCAACCGCAGTCTCTGTAGTCGCCGCGTGACGCAAGCGGAAGGGCAAGTGAGCCGGGGCCGGCAGGCATAGTCGAGCAAATTAAAGGGTTAATCCTGGCTCGGCCAATCGCGATCGCCGAAAACGCGACGCAGCTGCGCGCAAAACTGACAATAGAGCGCAAGGCACTTGCACGTGTATGCCGCAAAGTCTTGGCAGTACTGTACACGTATCTCATCAACGATAATCGACACCCATAATCGACGCCCACTCGAGCTGCAACTTCAAACACCGCGGCCGAAATGCTCATCGGTAGCGTGTTTTTCCGATTCATGCCAACGCAAATAGACGGACGAATTGTCCGCGCCTGCAGAATCTATCGAAAAGGGGCCCAAACTCGGCGAGAAATCGCACGTGAGCAAAATGATGTCCGCTGCGTATCTGGCCCGATTTGCAGGATTAAAATGAAGCGGTGAAGTACCGCCAGATGGGGTGTTCTGATTGGTCGGATTGACGCGATTATTCGCTTGAGCCAGGGTGCGGCCCACAGAACATCTTCTCACTCCTCCCTAACGTCCAGGAAATAGCTTACGGGCACTACGACGCACAACACTGAGACTGAAGAAGCCATAAATAGATGTGTGGTGGCCGCCATGATGGCCGCCGTAGCGACACCTGAAGCTCCGAGGAAATGGGGACGGAATCCTGGGATTAATCAGGTGAGCCAGTACCAACCAAATTAATACTGCGCATCCCATTCGTTGCAAAGAAGGATGACACCCCTAACCGCGTTCAAGGATCGCGTTTCACTTGCAATTTGTATTCTGCTTCATACGTACGGTATCGACGCAATGGGTCGCGAAACGAGGCAACAGGGCCCTCTTTGCCGGAAATGGGCCCACTTATATTGCGCCTCGGTGCTCTGCTTGGCTGGATGTCGCGAGTTCGGCCGGCTTTTTGGTTGACGCGCCGTTGTTGACTAACTTGGCTCCCAGTCATGTGCAGGAGCCCTTCCATCGCACGGATCCTCTACGCGCAAAATCGCGTTTAAGCACACGGAACGAAACGCCCTGCGAGCGTACTCTTCCAAACAGAACGGGGTCTATCGGCGGCGCTACAAGTCATGCACGGAATTATCCTCTTCGTGGCGCGTTGAGACGCCAAACTGGGCATCAACCGACCCGTCTTTGCGAAACTGGACCATTAGCCGAGGATTAGCTGGATTAATTGGCCTTCTCAGCACTGATTTTTCGCATGAACGCCGCCCGCGCGCGCCACCGCCGCTGCCACCAACACAACACGAACACGCTCATTTCTTTCCTCGGATGCTCGTCGCGCCGTGCGCTCGCAGTCTCCCTCCAGCTTGTCCTATAGAGCTTAGCCGAGCGCAATCGTTTGCAATCGGTTTGCGCGGGTGGGGGGAGTTGATTAAAGGTGGTTAGGGTTGCAACCGCGCCCTCGTCTCAAGGTCGTCCCCTGTCGCTGCTGGCTCCCGCCTCACATGGGAGGGGAGGTCGCCCTCACAAAACACTTGCGATCAGTATGTCCAAGGTCGGACCCCGTCGCATCGCCCTCCGTCCCGTGAGCATTCACCCAGATTCCAGTCATTCCGCAATTTGCGCTCCGAAGCTCAAGTCAAGCAACAGAACAGACTCGCGATTGAGAAATGATGATGATGCATGGAAGCGCACCGCTCTACAGCCGTCCGGCCGCGTCCGAGGGCGAGACCATATCCATCTCCATTGGCCTGGGCAACGACCGCTCGTCCTCCATCGTGCTGCCGCGCGGCCACGACCTGGTCAAGCACCTGGAGCGCCTCATCCCGGCCGCCTCCTCCCCGCAGCAGCC
>JAHQIV010000354.1:4520-22933 GCA_030463285.1 Phytophthora europaea
AGCACTTTGTAGTCCGTCCAACGACCGACTAACTACACGTTCGTATGGAATACGAACGCGGGGCTGAGAACCTGCCTGTGGACACGAACATGTCCACTGGTAGCCCGAACACGTCTGCAACTCATGTTGCACGCGGATACTGTCCCCACCTGTCGGACCCAGAGTGGGAGGCGGTCCAACGACTGGCGACGGTCATTAGAGAAGCGGCGGTAGCGACGATGCTGCGCACGCTATCGCCAACAGAACAACACGGGGTTGCTCTGGGTTTCATCGTGAAGGAACAGCGCGAGACCGCTGCTCGCGCTACGGTGTCGACTCCGTCCACACCGCGCGTGGAGTGGTTGAAACTCCACGTGAACAGCTACGTTCGAAGAGAGGGCGAGCCTCTCCTCCGTTGGCTTGTCGAAGTCGACACTGCCATTACGGCTCGACGTATCGTCGACCCTTTGTCGAAGGTTGCGTTCGCCATGTCGTGCCTTGGCGGGCGAGCAAGGAGTTGGGCGTATGGAGGCCGACTCACTGATCCTACGTGCTTTAGCACGTACGAGGTGTTCAAGGAGGAGCTCAAACAAGCGTTTGGGCTCCCGCAGAACGAGTTCCGATCGAGTGCTGAGTTCCTCGATCTGCAACAGGGCAAGCATGACGTGCATGCTTACGCCCAAATGGCGCGGTATTTGGTTAAGTAAGCCCATTACAGTTCTCCTTGGCGGTTCGGTTGGAGATGCCACTCAGGGATCACGCGGGGGGCCCATACTCTGCTCCAGCGTTGCCTAGCCTCGTGGAGCTCGGGTTTGGGCGGATTCGGAAGCTCGTACAGATCTTTGTTCGGACGTGGGTCCTCGGGTGTTTGACTCAGGACTAGCCGGACGAAGTCAGGTACATGAAATTCGGACTTCACCCACCTCGATCACCCCCTGGGCTGCATGTGCTGCGGCTCGCAAGGGCATGTTTGTTGAATGGAGAGGCGCGCAACGCGCGCCCCACTCGCACAGTGGCAAGTGCCATCACCTGTCTGCCAGAGCGAGTGCGTCCTTTTATTAAGCTATCAAGTAAAGAATGATTTACTTGTTTTTTTTTAGCGCCAGGGCGCGACCTGTCAGGTCAGAGCTTTAGCTCTTTGTGTCCTCCAGTATTCCTTTTCGAGTGTACTCTGCTCATTTTTTTAATCAGACGAAGATTTGAGAATGGTTCCCAGGTGGGTTCTTCGTAACCCTTCCACTTCGCAAGGTACTTCACTTTGCCATTTTTCATTTCTTTTGTGTTTCAATATTCGCTCAGCTTCATAAATCTGATTATTTTCGATGGGTGCGTCTGTCGGTATATCATTGATTGTTTTGATATCGTTAGGCGCCTTATAGAGGGTATGCCCATTCTTAGAGCGAATTTGTACTTGATATCCGTCGATGCCTACGATCTCGTAAATTGTTTTACTCCATCGCGCATCTTCTTCTTTTGAAGTCGATATAGAACGCTACTTCCAATCTCTAACCCAGTTTCAAGTTTATCCATACTCTCACAGTTGTACTCTAATTCGCTCTCGATCACTGTACCTTTTGCTTCGTTGGGCGTCATTTCGATCGAACGGTGTGTTGTGTTATTGTAATTGAATATAACATCGCTGAGTAGCTTAACCGTAAGCGGTTTGTTAATCTTAGTTAAGCGCGATTTCAATGTTCTGTTGAAGCGCTCGATTTTACCCATCGTGTTATGATCTCCGGCTTCATTATTGTAATGCGAGATTGACTTACTTTTAAAATATGCTTGAGCTTGAGCATTCATGAGTTCGGAACCGTTATCACTTGTCAGGATGTCAACTTTCTGTTTTTCAAGCAATTAATATACACTACTCCACTGTTTGTTATTTAGAATATGAGCAAACCCGATTCGACTATTGATATTGATAGCCGTCAGTATCACTTTACTTTTATAAAATGCTAAATCAGCATATTTATTTTCATTGAAATGTTCAACTAGGTTCGGCATGATACACTCGTCAAATGGGTTTTCACAGCTAAACGCAATATAACCACTATCGGTATCCATTTCTTGATACTGAAAGTCACTTCGATCAAAGTAGAGATCGATGCAATCATAGTACAATTCTAGCGTACGAAGCTTAGCGAGCTGATAGATAGCTATTGATACATAGATCGGATTGTTTAGCTTGATTCCTCGTTTGTTCTTGACTAACTCAACGACATCGTTACCAAACTCGGTTTTTGATATGTGCGTATAGTGCTCAATAGCCTTAGTAATATTAATGATTTATCCGTCTCGTATGCTACTTCACGATGCTTTGCCATATCCATACCATTACGACCAAAAGCAGCATTGCCAACGAGCTTCATCATATCAGCGATCATAGCACTGTCTTCACCCTCCGCTAACGGCCTCATGTTTTCGAGTAGTTCATATATCTCAACAAGTCGTTGATTACCTAGAACTTGGCCGATAGCAAGATGAATATCAGATATCAAGAACGATTTTGGATGCTTAATGATCCCATCCATCCTCTGTATCAACTCTTTCATATCAGGCTATTTTTCTCCAACTTCGCTTTGACGATAGCACATGCTGATTCAATAGTGACATCACCTTCTCGTCGCGCATCCGATACATCATTAATAAAAACAAATTCAAATAGTATATTAGGGGTCGCTTTGATGAAGCTATATGTCTCAGTAATGATCATTCCGCGACTAAGATACCACTTGAGGAGTGGTGTATATAGAATGATTTGCTTACCGAAATAGCTTCCAATAAGCTTGCGAGATTTGTTTTCCATATTCTTACCACGTGTCTGATTGTAGTTGAACATATGATTGCCGATGACTTCTTCACTTGGATCAATATCAATGTTCTTGAAGATAGGTGTCATTTCACTAAAGTAGTCCTTGAGGTGCTCTGGTGGTTCGATATCACACTCAAGAAAGCCGAATAACTTATCGTTTTTGATATCATCAATAATCTTGGGATAAGGTTCGATAGTTGTTAAACGACCGCACGGCATAACATTACCTAAACACCACAGATACAAAGCATTTGCGTCATATCCAACAATTTTCTTACACTTTTTTACCACCTCGAATATCCGTCTCGTTACGTTTAGCGTATGGATTAAAGATAATTGAAGGACCACCGGCGATGTTACGTTTCATTTTATGATAGATCTCACCTTCTTCCTTGTCAATAGAATAAATAAGTCGATCTGCATTGTATTTAAGTGACTTCTTGTGCCCAAACAGACCGAGCGATATGTCTTTACGTGCAACATTATACTTGATGCAACTAATCAAGACATTACCATCCTCATGACCAAGTTTGTTGTTGATTCGATCCGCTGAAGCGGTCTCTTCTGTCACTGGTAAATAACATAGACCACAGCGATACTTCTGCTTTTGCAAAAGTTCCTCAAGCTGTTGCATTGTCATTGCAAAATCACGACCCGCATCTTCATCTTGTTTTATGTAACCTAAATATCTGGATTCAGGGAAATCAAACGCTGGAGCTGCGCGTTTAGAAGATGTTTTAAGATTGAACATAACCGTTTGATATATAATTTTCTCACTTAGCCCTGGTAAACTAACGCCGTCAAAGAACATATCAAGATCAAAGCGCTTAAACATCTTTCGATGCTTCTCAACTGCGATAATAAACGGTTTTACATCTAAATTATTATACCAAATGAGAAGATCCTTAATCGATTTCATTTCATAGTGAGACCATACGAATTGTAATCCTTATCGCTTATGCTTGTTTTACGTAGCTTGCTATAAAAAGCTTATTTCGGTGGGATAATAGTTTTATTAAGCACATCAAATCTTGTGATATATTCATACGGGAAGATACATTTAGTCCATGCGCAAGTACACCGTATTTTATCTTCGCATTTGCACTCGCCTATGTAAGTTTAAAGATATTTATGAAGGCTAACTCGTTGAGGGACATAATTGATGATATCTAGAAACTTGTAGCAATTGGTTGATATCGACATGCATCCACCATTCTTAATTACCTTCATTTTACCTGATGCATTTAATATCTCGAAGAGATGGGTCTTGATATTATAGCTGCCACTGTTGAAACCGATAATGGGCACTTGCTTCAGAATACCCAATAGACGAGTACCGTCTTTATTGACAAAAGCGCTACTGTTAGCGTCGAGTAATGCAGCTAAAGATGGATAGATTATTTTACCACCCTCTCTAATTATAGACGTGAGATCAGTGTTAATCCATCGTGATAAATCTTAACTAAATATTTTCTCTTCACACTTCGCACCTGGCAGCATCGTAAGACCTAGAGTATCAATAAGTTTCATAATAAGCTTTTTAAATTTGTTCACGTGAGCCTCGAATATTTTGTTTCGAATTTCACGAACATAGCGCATCATATCATGAACCAACGACTTAGGGTGAGGACTAACGATGCATTTAATTTCTTTAGTCAAGTTGTCAGATATACTAATGCTAACTGGAACATGCTTATTATAGAACTCAGTGCTTGCTCCATGCATTTCATTTTTCGGTGCCAATATAGCTTCAAGATCAAATGCAATAAAGTAGTCAATGTAGGGATACGCCCCTTTCATCTTGTATTTGTTCAATAAAGACTGAACGGTATTACGAATAGGTATATAAGGTGTTGGTTCATTTACAAAAGAAGCGATATTGACTTGATCACATTCAGTTTTAGTATGCTTTGCTAGCTTAAAAAAATCAGTAAAAGCCATTGAACACTTCGAGCAAATATATTTGCTTTGCACCTTATCAATATTCGTGATATAGAATTAATGATTGTCGTGGGAATAATATCGTCATATCTGGTATTGGTTGGCCTAATGCATTCAACGTTATTAGTTTCGATATCTAAACCATAAATGTTGATGTTTAACTTAAAACATTCTTCAAGCTCGGAGCTGCTGGTCGCGCAAAGGCAGCGCCACGAGGGAGTCACCGCCGACACGCTACTGGACGTGCTGTCGCTCGCGTCCTCGGCCGAACAGGAGCAGTAGCAGCGGGACGAGGAGGACGTCGAGGTGGAGGACAAGACGCCGTGGCGCTCGGCCAAGCCGTACTTCGACATCTTCTCGGCGCCCAAGAGCGAGCTGAAGATCCCGGTCTACGACCTCGGCGTGGACTCGCGCGGCGTGCCGATACACCCGGAGATCATTTACAGCCAGCCCGTGTCCTGCCTGTATTCCTCAAGTGCTCGCGGCGGCTAGGCAAGGGCTCGTTCGGCTTCCTGCGAAAGAAAAGTCGGCGGGCGAGACCACGCCCACTACGACCATGGGTGCGGTCTCTAAGAAGCCCGTGGCCAAGGCGGGCAAGAAGGAGTCGAGCATGGACTTCGAGTGGAGCAACATGAGCTTCGTCACGGGCCTGCCCAAGAAGCAACCCATCGTGCGCTACATCACCTCACGGCCACGTGCTACAACCGCAATTTGTTGCGGGCTGGTGCGTTGCGTGTGGCTAGCACACGCCTCGTCGGTGGGTCGGTGGGTGGTTGAGTGGGGACTGCACAAGCCTTCATAGTAAGTAAACCACTTATCATTTTCGCATGTTATTGACTTAACCCCATTTAGTTTTTTCCTACACTAACTCTAGTGCGCTACGATTGTTTGAAGGTCGTCCAGCCACTTGTTGCGAGCTTTGTTCGCGGCGAGCTCTGGTGCGGCTACGATGGACGAGGCGTGCGCGGCCGAAACGTTTGAGCTGGTCTCTAACTGCGAGACCGTAGATGAGGTGAATGCAGCAGCTGACCTTCAGGAATATGCGGCAGCCGCACTTCTGGGCTTTGATGTCAACCTCCCAGTCAGTGCCTGGCATGTTTGCAGTCTCCATTCTGGCCTTTTGCGCGGAGAGGCATGCGGACACAGGAAGCGCCTCCTTGGTGCGTCGGTCCTGCGCGTCGTACACGCGTTCGAGGTGGTCGGACACCGCATGCAGCGTCGATGTAGCAGCAGCTTGCGGTCCCGTGCCAGTCAAGAAGTCAATAGAGATCTTCATGGGTGTTACCTCTCGGATCAAATTGGCCTTCGTCATCTCGCGTACCCAACACAGCATATCAGGGCGAGGTTGAATCTTAGTAGCGAACGGGCGGCTCCGAACTGCTTCCGTTCGCACGCAGAGCAGTAGCTGGTCGATGAGCGTTCCCATCTTGAGGCGGGATCGAAGCGTGTAGTCACGCTTGATAGCGCAATTGAATTGCTCGACAGGGTTGTTCGTTGCGGCGAACCCGAGCGGAGTATGGAAGGCCTGCCAGCGATGGAACGGAGAGTTCAGCCATACCGAGGTAAAGTAGCTCGCGAATGCGCTTAACTGTGGGAGCTCCTGCCACTCCTTCAAGAAGCGTGCTTTGATGCTCTCGAACTCGGTAGCAGAGGTAGTGTAGTGCATGTCTGCGAGATCACGAGCGACTTGATCAGCGAGTACAATCGGGATGCCGCGCGTATGTTTGCAGATCTTGGCAGCAACGTGGAGATAGCACATAGGATTGACAATGTCGTTGTCCACCCCGAGTACTGAGTCCACAGCATTTCGCTGAGCTTTGTCAGCGTCAGCCATGACGACGCGGACCGACAGCTGCTTGTTCGTCACCATGGTATACGTCCTTCGTAGCATAGCTAGCGCCTCGGCAAAATGGTGCTAGGTTTGCTGTGAAAGTATGAAAAACGCCACCAGGTGGAAGGAGCTCATGCAGTCCGAGACCCCCACCATCATGACCGGGTACTCCACCTGGCTTAACTTGTAGGTAGCGTCCATGTGGAGACGTGCGCTGACGGATCGCGGTCGAGGCAATGTAACAGCTGCTTGGACGACACGCCCACTACGAACGCGTCCGCGTCAGACCCGCGGCCTACGATGGGTTTCCCGTTAGCATCGGAACACCAGGTGAAGGTGAACGGCTTCGAGGCCTCTTCCTCGCCTTGAAACGCATGCTCGCGGACCTTCGGCTCCACGTCGTCGTGAAAATCACTCCCACCTAGATGCGCGCGGCGATAGTGCTGTACAAAACGCTGCACGGTCGCCAGCATAGGTATTGCGGCCTCAGAAACTTGGAAGCGCCGGATGATTCCGTTGTAGATGCTCATAGCCTTATGGTTGTAGGTGCACATGTCACGAGCAAAAGCCTTCATTTCCTCCGTCAGACGAGCTTGGCGGGGCGGGCGAAGTGGCGAAACGTGCTGGCTCGCCTCCGATATGCTCACCACGTTGGCCAAGACGCAGGTCTGCACCTTCCCCTTCCACGGGCAACGTGCGAATGGAGCCACGGTCTTGCAAGCCATGCACTTGCACAGCAGCAGCCTCGTGCGCATATTGTGTGGAGTCGGCTCGGTGCACAACGAGCACGGTGATAGGCCACTCTTGCTGACAACGTAGTCCTTCAGCGATTCCAGGAGCATGTCACTGTCGTAGACGGAGAGCTCTCTAGCGAGAAGAACCCAGGTGATCTTGGTGCGGGGCATGGGTGTGTAAAGGTGGCGTGAGCGGCAGGTAGATGTGTGCGGCGGGCTAAGAAAACCAAAGTGTCGTTCGAGCTAGCACCTGCGGTGATTGGGTCGTACGAGCGCACTTTCATTGGCTAAAAACAGACATTCTAGATGATCCCATTGGCTAGCATCGTGCTTGGTGTCAGCCGCTCGTTTTTAAGTGCTGGTAGGATGATTGGTGGTGTAGATGCGTGTGTGAAAGATGCTGCTCGTTGTTTGGTGAGTGGCAATCAATCAATATTGGTGCTGATGATGTGAATTGTGTGCAATTCGTACAATTTAGGTGATTTTAGGGCGTTGTCGCTTCGATGATGGGTGGTACCGGCTCAGAGTATAGTGGTACCGGCTCAGCGTATAGTGGCATCCCTTCGGTGTATAATGGTACCGACTCAACAAAAAAAATGTTTTTCGCGAGACTTTATATATATTGTATTTGTTACATCAAAAACTATAGCTGATTTACAAATACGCAGTATACGACTTATCAACGTTTTGTTTTAACCATGCAAAATATCCTTTTTTGTTTTGTTGTATCCATTTGAATGTCTTACCCCTATACTTACCAAACTGAATGCTGGTTTTTAATAGTAGTTTACCCATGACATTTTTATCGTTTTCCGTTAATTCATCGATGCTAACGAGCCATTGTACGTAGGCATCATCTTTGCCAACTAATGATAAAGGTGACTTGAATTTTATACTTACCAAAGCGTAAAATTCTCTCGTTAAATGGCTTAGCTTCTTCTTCAGCAACTTCGGCTAAATGCTCAAAAATATGCTTCATAGCTATAGTCGTCTTCTTGATCATAGAAGTAGTTATATGTATAGTTGTAGTCAGAATCATTATCGGAATCATCATCAGAATCGTAAAATCCATAATCAATGTCCTTTCCTTCAAGTAGTGTAGATTTTTGGATTTGTTGAGTAAAACGTGGGATCTTTACTTTACATGTTTTCGATTCTGCTTTGGTATGAACTGAATTATCTACATGCCATTGTTATGTAATTTACAAAACGTTCAACACTTCTTACAGCGTTTTGTATCACACGGCGTTGGTTCGCGACAATCAAAACGGCGTTTTCATAACAGATCTTCTCGTTAGTATCTTCCCAATTGTTAACACATTTACAACCGACAAATTCAAGTCGTTTAGTCTCTCGATGAACAATCAGATAATTGTTTATAATTGGTGTACTACAATGACACTGTTTCATAGCTAAAGGAATATTTTCCAAGCTTGCGAACGGATACATCTTTCTGCCCAAGATCTGCTCTTCTCCCAATCAGGTACATTAGAATTATCTAAGACCCAACCAGTAAAGTCATATTCGCTTAAATCACCAAGGGCTTCAATGAGTTTTTGAAGCTTTGATGTTCCAGTCATTGTTGGTTAGTTGATCGTATGATATGTTGTTATTATACTTTATATTCTCTTGTATCAGGATGAACTGACTTTATATACTGAGAAATATGATGGAACTATATATTATATACTATAGCTTCGACTTCATAAAAATATGAAATAGGCTTTCTATTGCCTTAATATTGATCGATAGAATGAGAGAGCTCTAGAGCTTCCGTCGCAGATTTAATAAAAGTAATGCCATTTAATGCAAAGGAGCAATTTAACTAAAGTTCTACGATGGAATATAACGGTCTATATCAGTTTTCGATGGGAATATAACCACTGAAAATAAATAACTGGTATCGTGTTAGGGTGCTCTTCTACTACTCACATCTTCTGCAGACTCACGGTGAAATCCGGAGTCCCCAAGAGATCCAGGCACGCGCACCATTGTGGTGCAGCGGGATCAGCCAAAATCTTGTTGAGGCTTGATCGAGCTTCCCAACAGCGCCCAGACACCGACTAACGGAGGGGGTTCCCCTTTGAACCGTGATCAGCGGAACGGTTCTCACCTTGTGTACCCGTCGGCGGGCTGGATCTGCTCTCTCGGGGCTCCGAAGATGCAGCACTTGGTGAAGATTTTTGTCTTGGCGAGACGCGGGGATGGGGTTGGAGCAGCGTGGAAATCCTCACTCTGCGTCCGGCAATTCGCCTCTATCGAGTCTTCCTTGTTCTAATCGAGGGGCTTGGATCCGATCCAAGGCCTGTAGTTTCCTTTCCTGGTGTGTTTGTTGCTTCCTATAGCGAGATCGTAGTCGAGAGAAGAAGCGATCGCCAGCCAAACAGCTTAATCTGGTCGATCGAGGGCTCGCACTTGACGGAAAGATCACTAGAGTGGGCAATATATTATCCAAACTTAAACAACACTAACAGATCTGCTATTCCCGGGTACTAGTCGTTTCCGCCGGGGCCAATGTAGTTCCCGAGGCGGAGAATGACTTGGGGGCACTTGTGGTGTCTAGTGCAAATTCAACTCTGATTTATGTTTAGCCTCTACCTCCCTACAGCTACCATACCATCTTGCATCAGACAACCTGACAACCACTTGATTTATGTCCTGGCTTCGCCCCTTGGTTCCTCCCATCTTGACGGATCGGCGATCCGCGATCCCGCCCAGCAGTGCTAATCCGCGATCCTGCTCGGCGATCTCGATCGGCATCTAAATCAGCCGTCTAAATCCTTAAGTATCATGCCTTCGGCTTGGGTATGTCGGAGTCGTCGCTCCCTGCCGGCCTTGACTAGCAGGTGACGATCCCACGCAGCCGACCCGGGATCCTCGCATGACGCCATTTTCCTGTTGTCAGTCTGCCTCGATCTTCAACCTGTCGCCAGATTCCGTATCGACTTCCATAATTGGGCGCAACACTTCTGCATACCCCTTGACCCCCGATCTGGCACAATATGTGTTGCCCGCCCCGATGCTACCTGATCTGGGGTGCTGGCGTCATCTCGTGTACTCCAGTCCGCTCGGATCACGCCAATTCGCACCGGACCGTCCCCCATATATCCACATCTCACTTCGTGGTCTGTCTCCGAAATTTCTCGTGCGCTTCACCACATTCTCAAGAAGGACGCGATAAGGTCGTGGACCACCGAGGCTCAACAGGCTTTCAAAGCCATCAAGAGCAGCCTACGCTTCGATTTTGGTTCTGTCAGACGAGGATCGCCCTTTCAGCGTGGTATGCGATGCATCCGAGCATCCGACTTTGCCATTGGCTGTAGGTGGGTGCCGATGGCCGTGAGAGGGTGGTCTCTTTCTAGTCTCTCCAGTTGAAGGCGGCGGAAAAGAACTACCCCGTCCATGACAAAGAGCTATTGGCGATTAAATACGCCTTGGTCAAGTTTCCGGTGCACCTGTTAGGTCAAAAACCCTTTGAGATCTGCACAGATCATGCCTCGTTGAAGACGGTGAAATCGTCGCCTCACCTATCGCAGCGCATGGCGCGGTGGCTTCTTCGCCGAGTACAACTTTACGGTAGAGTACAAGCCGGGGAAGCAAAATGTCCTCGCGGACGCGCTCTCTCGGCGGCCAGACTACTAGTTGGCGCATCTGACCTACCTCGAGTCACCACTCTATGAGCTCATTCGCGAGGCGTCTGCCGAAGATGACGGCCTCGCAGGTCTCGTGGCGGCGCTGGGCGCTCCCGACAAGGCCGTAGAACTTACGGCATGCCAGCTACTCGGTAGTCGAAGGTTTGCTCTACTATCAGGTAGACAAAGGCGACGAATCTCGAATAGTCGTTCCGAACGACGAGGATCTGCGTCATCGGGTCGTCTATGAGGCTCACGACACGCCGCCTATCGGTCATCTTGGGCGGGAGAAGACGTACACGTCTGTGGCTCGCAACTTCTGGTGGCCCCACATGTACAAATGGGTACGTACGTACGTACGTACGTACGTACAGACATCTGAGACGTGTCAGCATGTCAAGCCTGCGCTGCTCTGATGAGCTTGCCGGTTCCGGCGGATTGATGGCGCTCAGTGAGCATGGACTTCATCTTCGAGCTTCCGGCCGACGGGCGTGGCCACACGGGCATCTTGGTGTTCGTTTGCCGTCTGAGCAAGATAGTGCGGCTGGCAGCTGTGCGGAAGAGGGTGACAGCGCCTCAGGCGGCGCAGCTATTCGTGGACAACGTCTTCCGTTACCACGGCCTCCCCGAGGCATTTGTGAGTGACAGAGACCCCAGGTTTGTGTCACACCTTTGGCAGCACCTCTTCCGACATCTCGGCACAAGATTGGATATGTACACAGCGGACCATCCTCAGACCGATGGTCAAACCGAGCGGGTGAACCGTGTTCTGGAAGACATTCTTCGCAGTGTCTGTGCTGCAGAACCCACCAAGTGGAGTACGCTTCTTCCACAAGTGGAATTTGCTCTCAACAATGCCGTGCATTCGTCCACTGGCTTCACTACGTTCTACTTGAACGGGCTGCGCCACCCGCGTACGCCGCTGACGTTGCCGCCTGCTTCGAATTTGGGTGGGGGAGAGGCTAATGCCGAAGGCCCAAGGGGTCTTAAAGGCGTCAGAACGTCCGTCAAACGGAATCTGCTCTCGTTCCTCGAGACTGGGAAAGCTGTTCGACAGCGCGTACGTGACGCCATGGCTGCAGCTCAAGACACTCAAAAGGAACACAGTGATCGCCAAGGGCGTAAGTACACACAGGTGTTTAAAATGGAAGACCAAGTTTTATTAAACGCAAAAACCCTTCCTACTCAGGCGGTCTCCCACCCGTGGGCAGCACGAAGCTGCGACCGCGCTTCGTCGGACCGTTTTCGGTTATAGGGGTCCACGGCCACGCCTATACGCTGGGCTTGCCATCTTCCATGGCCACGCATACGACGTTCTACGATGGGCTGCTCAAGCCTTATCGCCCGGCGTCGGTTGCTGACCCTGCGGATCCTGCGTTGCAGCGTACTGGTGAAAGGCATTCGCCACCAGCCGAACGAACTCTCCTTGAGGTACAGGAGCAGGAGCTGGTGCAGGAGCTGGAACGGCAGCCGCTGGGAGGCGCCTCTCTTGAGTCCCCAAGTGGATCACATGGTCATACTGATCTCGGAGCCAACCAATCTGGTCGCCCAGGACGCGGCGCATCTGTCCGTCAATCCGTTCGCCTTGCGAGCAACGGTGCATCACGTGATGCATCTCCATATCAAGCTGGTCAACCCGCGCAGGCAGATCCTGCACACGGTGTCGGAAAGCGTCCAAGTCCCCAAGGGTACGCTGGAGTTTCTCCACGAGAGCTTCAGCAGCCTGTACTCGAGCGCGCAGCGCCATCATGTCCACCCGCTGACCATCCAGCAGTCGCTGACATGCCTGCACGGCCGTTAGGAGGCTCTCCGTATAGGGACGAGAGCCAGTCGAGCGACGCTGCGCGTCCTCATCGGACACCACGCCCATCGCGGGCTCCGCCTCCTCTGGTTGGTAATGAGAGCACTCTCTGCTACCATGTCGAGACGATACCGAAGCGCCGCGGGCGTAGCGGTCAGTACCAGTATCTGGTGACGTGGCGTGGCTACCCGAGTAGTCGTAACTCATGGGAGCCTGGTGGTCGCCTCGAGGAGGACTGTGCCGACCTCGTGGCCGCTTTTGAGCGTGCCCACGGAGCTGGTCAGCGCTAACAGGGCCCAAAACACTCATAGGCTCTGTCGGCTGCGACTATCAAGACTTCTGAATCTTCTGTATGACCTCCTCGAGGATGTCCCCTGTGAAGGGCTTATGCCGATCGAGGTATCGGCCCGACCAAGTGTCGTCAGCGATCATCTTCGCCATACGAAACCGAAGATGCCGCTGAGCCAGCCAATCTATCCGATACGGAGAGTCCAGGAACTCGGGGTGGGCATAGCCGGGGTGGAGCACCCACGCTTTAACCTCCGTCTCGTTCCGCTGGCGGGCCAAGCCGGTGTCCGAGAGGAACACGACCGGGCACTTGTCGCATTGCCGGGCCCCAGGACCAGGCCTTCGACTCTGGCGAAGGTGCTTCCGGTATTCTTCACGTGTCGAATATCGCAACGCGAGCAGTTCTTCGCGGGTGCGAGGGGAGTTAGCCTCACGATCACGCTTGGCGCCAATAGCCTGAGAGGCAGCCTGGCGGGAACGATCGATCAGGTGCTGCCGGTTTTCGGGCTGCAGCAGCTCGGGTGTGACACTCTCATCAACACCGGCGCGTACACGCTGAAGGATCGTGTTCTTCTGCGAAGCATATTGGACGACTTCGGCCGTCCAATGCGCGCTAAAGTCATCTCACATGAGCATGACGGGCGTGTCGTCTCATCGCGCTCCCCAAAAAAATTGCTTTAAGAACCCAAGGGATAGATCCGAGTTTCATCAGCCTTTTCCATTCGTATAGATCAGCATAGCGTACTTCTCCTCGAGCTTCTGAATGGTCGGCCACATCCAGCGGCTGAACCCTCGCCGTAGCCGTATGTTCTCCTCACGGGTGACTGCGACACTAGACGCAGCACGACCCACGGGTCATACTTGCGTCTAGTGCTGTCGGCCATGGGCATCGCTGTAAGTCGCTCTTTGCTTTTACCGCCACATTTGACCCATACAGTTTTAGAGCCACGCTCGTCAACTGTGTGTTTGGGTACGTACTCAAAGAAAACACCGGTTTGGTCGGCATTGTAGACGGTCGCAATGCCCTCCTCAACAATGCGGCGGCGCAACGTTGCAGCAAATTCCTCTGCTACAGCAGTGGAGTCAGCTGGTGGAGACTGCCCCTGGCAAGTTTTCACTCTCATGATTTCCTCCATGTAGCAGAGACAGCTGGAGGAACATCGTACATTCTTGCAACCTCCAGTGCCTCCTGCTGCAACATGGTCGCCGACACGGGCATGCCGTTGTGGCGCACAGCCCCAAGTGACGCGAGGTAACTGGAGATTTTTCGGAGTCGCCAGCTCGCAGCCGCCCGGTCCCAAGAGCCGGACATTTTCGGGTGGACAAGCAGTGATTTGGAATGGTACAAGCGTGGGATACTCGAAGACACTGACAGGTTGAAGACCACGAGGGCAGATGCTCGGAACACGTATAGGCTCACAGGCACGGAGGCGTCCCACCCGAAGCGGGCCCGCTTCGGGATGGAGTCAAAGCGCCCTGTCCGTTCGCCGAATTCCTTTACGGCAGGTACCCATTCGAAGGGGCCAAATGCCCCCGGTGAATGTATCCCGGAGAGCAGCCTGCCTTGACGAGCCGAGTCGTCATTTAAGCGCCCCAAGATCAGATGAACCCAAGCGATATTCCCACAACCTAAAGAGCAACAACCACCACAAAGAAGACCAAAGTTTCGAGTCCCCAATGGCATGAAGTGCCCGAGTCACGATGGAGTATGGAGTACGATCTGATTGACGAGCATGAAGTGAAGGCCGAGTCCAATACTTCCTGTGCACCCTGAATGACAGATGTGCATCCCGAATGGTGACCGTACAAGCCGAATGACCGATGCCAGTCCGGATGAATGACAACCCCGATGGCCGATGTACCCAAGTACATTCCGACCAATGAGAGATGATCCAGGAACGTGCCAAGTCAGCCGCACGTGCAGACCTGAGGCCAGTGCCGGACAAGTGCGACGCCTAAGCAAGATACCTTCAAGACAGAGCAATCAGGCTGCGACAGCGCGCCAGCTCACGACGCGTGAATGCCAAGATCTTCGCCATCGCCTGATGTGTGAGCGGCTCCCCAGAGTTCAACGTGACGCCCAAGTATACTGAAACTCAGTCATCCGAGAGGAGTGCATGCGATTCGAGCAGAGGAGACCGCCAGAAGTCCAGCTACCAAGAAAGAAAGAAAGAAAGAAACGATAGCCAAGAGAGAGAAAGAGAGAGAGATAAGAGATAATCAGAGTTTGTTTTGCGTTCAAGAGCCCAAGTGGACTTTGTGTTTGCTTTAAGTGGTTCAAGACGTATATTCGCCGAGGACGACGACGCCAAGGAGAAGCTACCCGAAGAAGGATCCGGAAGGAAGGTCCGAGGAGCTCTGCGTACACCAACGGACGTTCAAGGCCGCGCGACCGCTCAAGGAACTTTCACTACACGCTCAAATCAAATTAGGTACCCAAAGAGGCTGTTTTCGGGTTGGTCTACCTATTTCATATTACTAGTTGTGGGCGGATACTCGAAAGAGGACCCCTGCATTTCATATTCATCTGCAGTTTCGGAGGGTAGTAGCAATCACCCCCTGGATTTCAAGCTCGATTGCTTGTGTTAGGATTATATTTGTGGTTTCCCTCGTTCATTCGAAGGTGGTGCGCGTTGGGCAACTCGGATTTCCCTGTATCCGAGTTGTAACCTAAGTTGACAGGCTGCATACTGTGTGTACAAACTCTGTATTGTTATTGATTATTTTGAGATTGGTTATTTGGAGAAAGGTCTTTGCTCGTAAGCTTGCCTCCATTCGGAATCTCCCAGTTGAGAGGAACTTGGAAGTTCTCTGTATTTCTGTACCTAATTGATTGTTATATTTCCGGTTGAAAGACGGTCCGCCAAAGTAAACGACACCTATAGGGATTGCACAAGGTCACACGCCGACTCGAGTCATTCTATTGTGGGTTTCGAGTTACCCGGGGCTGCTGGTCCAACTTGGAATACCAGTTCCCCAACCCTAGGCGCGCTATACATCCTGGACGGTAAAAGTGTTCACCCGCTTCGTCTCACAAGCCAGTCGAACAGGTCAAACTCGGCGTCGTCGGAAAGAATTTTAGCGGACCATAACGCGCGGTACCGCTTCATCTTCACCGTTTTTGGCGCTGGTGGCCATGCTGTCAATGTGGGCACGGTGCTGTCTCCAACGTAGGACGACCCGTTTCTTGGTCGTGTAGGCAGGGCTGCGCAGCGCGATTCCGGGCCAAAATGCCGCGACAACCGCGGGCATGGTTTGCGTAGCGTAGAATGCGAGGACGGCCGCCCTCAACTCGAATGTTTCGGAGGCGTTCTTGTACTTGCTAGGAACTCTGCTCTAGCCCTTTACTGCAACTCGCATCGTGCTTCTATGGCGGATGGTGGCGGTGGATTGCTGGTGATTTCTGAGCTGCTGGGTAGCTGAGGGGTTTTGTGGGGTGACAATTAACACAAACTTGCCAGATGGTCAAATGTACCACGGTGATTGGTTGAAACGAGAGGGCGACAATTAACAAAGGGTGACAGTTAATCACCGATATTACGGTACTATTGGGGTTTACCGTCTGTAGGGCTAGTAAGAGGATGCAACCTTTACGGCGCGTCCTCATCCACCCCTGTGCCAACGAAGACCAAGCACGGAAGGACAGCAGCGCGGCAGCGGAACGGAGAGACCAGAAGAGGGTCGGGGGTGCGTCTATCCCCCGAACCAGCAACCGAGATCTATGGAATGAGACGGGCAAGGGCAGCAGTAGGCGACGATCTTCTTGCGAAGCGTCGCAGTTGCTGGTTGAAGACAGCGACGTTAGATTGCAAATGCATATGTAGGGTAGCGAGCAGCAGTCAGTAGCGAATCTGCGGTCAAGCAGAGAAGTGAGGGCAGAGTGCACCGACTTGGTGTACGGAGCTAACAGCTAATACAGCGAGGACTGAGGTGACAGAAGTGCTTGTTAGTGCAGCTAATTAGTGTGGACGGTAAAGCCCCCGAGTGTGTAAGAGAGACGGGTGTCTGCAGCTCCGTAGAGTCGTCGGTATCTGCAGCCCGCGAGGCGTACTTGGCGACCAAAGAGAGGGTCGTTTAGCCCCTGGTCGTTTAGCCCCCGGCGCCAAGTATTGCGCGAATTAGCAAAGACCTCGGACGTGGCTGCCTTACTGAGCGCTCGCGGAGGAGGCCCCGGAGATGATGAAGAGGTAGTCGTCAGCAGCGGCGTCACGATCACCGCCGCTGGAAGCGACCACGACGACACCAGCGACTATGACGGCGACAACAACGGCGGCAACCACGGTGACGAAAACAACGGCAGAGGCGGATTCGGCGGGAACGGCGGAGAGGACCGTGGTAATCGCGGACACGACGGAGCAGATGGCAATGGTGGCGGTCAACCGGGCAGCGGACGGCAGCAACCTGTGCGGCCTCCAGCCCCAGTCCAAACCCAGCAAGGCGACGAGCTGGAGGATATGGACTGGTGGGAGGCACTCACACCCCGTCAGCAGCGCGCCATGATGAAGCGGCTCCTGGTGCAGCCACCAGCAGCCGCTCCAGCACCTCAGCCCGTGGTGATCCAGGCATCGGCACTACCATCAGCACAGGAGCGGCCGAACCAACGCAAGATGAAGCGTCTGCACTTGAAAGACTTCAAGGGGACGGCCGGCGTCGGTGGAGGCGTGGCTCGCGACGATCCCCCAGGAGGTCGAACGGCAGGCACGTCTCGGTGGCGACACGTTGACAGCGGCGGAACAGTACTACGGAGCAACCGCCCACCTGAAAGACGGAGCCATGAAGTGTTTAATCACGATGTCCGAAAACACGCGCGAAGAGGACAAGAACTTGGCGTACCGGATTCGGATGATGAGGAAGAAGTACGGGCGCAGAGACAACATGTTCAGGATTCAGCAGCCCCTCGCTACGCGAGTGCAGCAGCCCGGCGAGCGCCTGAGCGACTTCGCGACGAGCCTGACCAGCATCGGCTTCGGGAAGCGCGTGTCAGCGGAGTCCTACGTAGAAGCTTTCATTAATGGAATCAACAATGAGACTACAGCCACGCAAGTACGCACCTATGAGCCGACGACGCTCGACGAGGCCGTGCAGTTCGCGGATGAAAATTGCGGCGAGTACGGAGAGGGCTTCAAAGTGACGGATTTATTTTGTGCACTCATGTTAGTAGCAGGGATAGGGTAGGAAGATACGACAGGTGGAAAGGCGGTGTCCAGCAAAGCCAAAGTGGTCAGGGCCCTGGAAGTGAAGAGCGAGGGCGGCAAGCAGTCGTCGCCCGACAACCAGCAGCAGGACCGGAGCAACCAGAGCGCCGGTTGGCAGAACCCCGTCGGCGGGTACGGCGGTGGTTACGGCGGTGGTTACGGCGGCGGACAATACCCAGGCGGCTACAGCGGCGGCTACA
>JAHQIV010000355.1:0-22921 GCA_030463285.1 Phytophthora europaea
CCCTCCCTCCGCTTCGTCCAAGTTTCGTGTCCAAGATCCATACCTTCCATCAGATATGGGATTTGAAATATGTTTTATGCTTATGGAACCCCTTGCGCATTACATTCATTTTGGCTTTAGTATAATACGGTAGAAGCAAATACAATGTCAAATCCAAATTCCTGAGAATTTCATCATGCAGTTTTCTGCCTGATTCAGCTTCGTAAATCGCCTTTTGTTCTAAGTAAATCTCTTCATCCTCAATCATCCGGTTTTGGCAAAGATTACAACTTCGCATCGTATAAATGCTGTGATTAGGATCACGGCATTGACGCTGAGGTAGGGGGCGTCCATTAACTCGACGAAGGATATGATACTCCGGACGCTTCTTAAACCAAGATTGAGCAATGATAAAACTCGAAGAATTGTAAATGAAATCTTCAATGGTATTTGCTTTGCAATACTTAAAGCTCAGTGGCGCATCCAAATTGATTGAGTTAAGAATCTCTCTGACTGACTCTTCTTTCGTTTCAGCCGATTTCTCTGTCTTAAGCTGTGGTGGCTTTGATTCAAACATTAGCTTCACAATATTATGCTCCTTACGCTTCTGAAACCATGGCTGTTTCATTAGACAAGCACAGTATGATCTATCTTCTTGCATTGTCTCAAGTGTTGCGTACTTGGAGTTGAATGATAGAGCAGTCATCGTTGCTGTTGGTTGTTGGTTGGTTGGTTATCGTAGGATATGTTGTTATTATACTTTTATATTTCTTATACCAGGATCACCTCAGTTTTATATATCCAAAAATTGAAACTTCTATGACAAAATTGTAAGTTGATTTTTTTTTTTTCTGAAAGGTGGTGTCTTGATTGTTGAATTTAATGTGCTTCCTGTAGATATAAGAGCTTGAGCGTGTCTATGGTTGGGGTCATTTTAGGTAAGGATTCTAGACCCTACTTTGTGTAAAGAAGGCTATTTTAGCTTCTTTTACTTATAAGCGTTTAAACGTATAATAGTAAACGTTACATTGTCTGAAAAAAAACGATTTTGCAAAAAGTATACAAAGTGCTTGTTACTACTGGCTGCTCTGACGGCGATAGTGTTACCTGCCCAACATGCTCTGCTGTATTTAGCTCATTGGATAAACGGAGCTGGACTATACACCCGACGAAAGCCTTCTAAAATACATGAAGCCGTCACAGATGCACTTGGAATCGGTGGCTGGGATTGAGATAAAACCGGGTATGAGTTACTCCCACTGTGCCTACTTCTATCCTCTAAAAGCTACGATGAAGAAGCATTTCCGGTTGCACCATCCAGGCGCAAGTATAGACCACGATTGCACACGATGCATGGTACAAAGTCTCTAAGGAGGAGCCAAAACCAAATACGTTGGAGTTATTGGTGGCAACAGCTAGTGTAGCAGCGGTTTTAGTGACCGCCAGACCACGCTATTAATTGAGCTGTACTTGCTTTAACGAAGCTCATTCGCATACTACACCTGCCGGTGGCCGACTAATTCCGCCATTTCTTCACCGGGTGAAGTGGCATGAAGTTATCCGAAAACATCGCACTGATAGAGTGGGAAGGCGACAGTGTGCTGACGGCGATAGTGTTACCTGCAAGACGAGATAGGTTTTTGGATAAAAGGCGGGACAGGCCAAATTGGGCTCAAATTTGGTCGCGCGACGAATCAACTTTTCGATCAACTTTTTTGGATCAACTTTTTGATCAACCGTTTCTTGGATTGAATTTTGAATCAAATTTACAAATGTCATGTTATATTTGTAGTATTCGTTTGTTCGCGTTGCTGAGAGGTCTTAAATGGGGTTTTGTTCTTATCGGAGATACAATATTTATAGTATAATTAAAGGTACTATGTATATTGACGCTACGCTTATATCATCATTATTACCGTTATTATTAGTTGTTCTTACTTCAAAGACGCCATGGTTATCGTTTTAATTAGCTGCATCTTCAGCGTTTATAAGCATATCAGTCGGGACCTTTGTTCAGTGGCTTTCAAACACGCATTACCCTATTTCCAGTAAACAACAAATCGACATCTCGACCCAGCTATGGAACTGCTTCGCTCGGGGCCGTTCTCGTCTCAGATTTCTGGAGACACGTAATCCTTGCCCTCCGACGGTGCAAGAATTCTTACGGACTATTTGCCGACCGACGGCGAACGCTGTGCAGATGAAGAGGAGACGAAGGAGTCGTAACACGAAGAGACCAAGACAGACGACGACTTAAGGTCCGGCACCGGTCCAGTTGTCTGCAGAGGGGTGTTCTACGCGAAATATCACGAAACGGGGATGACGACAAATTATCGGTGCAGCTCTCACAAGCGGACCAGGTGCAAGACCAAGCTCTATGTACGCACAGAGGGATCTATTATGCAGAAACGGGAACACCAGGCTGGCTGCAATCAAGACATCGTGCGGGACACTTCAGGTGATCCAGTTTCAAGCACAACGATCCTGGCTGCGGATATTTTAACAGCAAGCGACGAGCTCGCTATTTTCCAGCCGACTCTTGAGCCAACCGACGTTTGGAAGATAATCCTGGACAAGGTTTACCGAAACGTGAACACCAATCGGCAAAGCTCAAGTTCAAGGCAGATTTTACCGCACCAAGCTCAAAAACTTCGGAAATGATGTCATCGTCAAAATCAAGAGCGAGCCTTTGTGCAGTGTTCGCGACAATCCTGCTCTCAAGTTCTTTCAGTATCACAGCTTGTGCTACAAATGCGATGTTCTGCACCACCTGGACCTTTGGGGACATCCGGACCGTCTAAGAGCTCGGCAAACTTCAATTTTTGTGGATGGCACCTTCCGAAGCGTTCCATCAAATTTCTACCAGCTCGTCATCGTGATGGTGTACGACGCGATTTGAATCTGTACATTCCCAGCTGCTACGGACTAACTACCGGCAAGACGACCAAAGTGTATGACTACGTGATGTACCACACCAACGCTGCACTTGACTTTAGCATGGATCCTGCGTACATCTCCTGCGACTTTGTACAAGCCATTATCAGCGCAGTCAACCACCTGTTTCCAAGGTCAAAGGTTATCGGGTGTCTTTTCCGCTTTAAGCAAGCACTACGGCGCAAGATGGTCAAGGAGGGGATTTCGGAGAAGGAAGTCGAATCGCGGTGCAAAAAGGAGCGATTAATGAGCTGACAATAGTGCCCCCAAGCGAAATTGTCCATTCTTTAATTTGCAGTGTGAAGACCACTATTATGGAGGAGTGGCAGGACCAAAACATCCCGTATTCCACCGAGAAATGGAGCAAGTTTTGGAAATATTTGTCCGGACATGGATTAAAAAGTACAAGCCTGAAGACTGGAATGTGTACGGAGATCAAGATATTGTGAATCAAACCAACAACCTTTTAGAAAGATCCGCCTTGAGCGATGTTCTGGAGTTCTTTCATATATTTGTAGCTCTTGCATTCTTCACTCAGTACCGACGGTACCAGGTTTTTTTTTGGTCTGTAGTCGCTGGCCGTCTGTCCCCGTACACGCTCCCCAAAAGCTGGGAGCGAAGCCCCGGACCGACATGCGTACTCAGATAGAGCCTTTCGCAGTGGAGCGTCCAACAGGAAGTTAGGCCCATCTAGACCCGGACGCGAAATCGGGTGGTTGTTCGAGGGAGCGCGATGCCCAGCTCGGTCATATCCCGGGCCAGCGTGGTCATGAGTTTCTGGCGCCATAAGTCGCTTCTCGCGCGGGCGTTTGCGTGCACCGCTGCCGCAGTCTTAGCGCATGCAGGTGATGCGGACGTAGAGTAGACCCCGCGCTTGAAATGTAGCAATCCATTGCGTGGCACTCTCTACGGGACAATGAAGCTGCAATAGGACAGCACGTTCTGGCACGCACCCAAGCTGTTCAACCGTACATGACATAAATGATCTACGTGTAGGATACAATGCGTGGGCCGGCTGTATTGCCGGTAGTAGCAGTATGGCCATGGGTGACTGTATGGTCAACCCGGACTGTATGGTCTGATCAAGCTGTATAGCTGTGGGTCGCTGTATGGCTGAACCGGACCGTATGGTCGAGCTGTGTTGTGCGAGAAGCGCCGGTACCGGAGGCACCTACCTGACGTTGCTGTGAAACTGCTATCTGGTCGTCTGGCGAGGTCGGACGGAGGGCGAAACAGACGTCCGCGCAGAAAATGTTACGCTCGCGCGCCTGTGTCGATCGGGTGTGTTCTCCCTGTCGGCCACCTTGTTCTTGGCGACGAAGTTGCGAAGCCGAGACGTCATCTCGAGCATGTGGGCATACCACACGTCCTGCACGAGGGAATTGAGCCCGTGAAGTGCGTCCAGGATGTCCTTGTACGAGCCGCGCTTGATCGTGGTGGGACGCAGCTGGGCTGTATATTTTCCTCTTTTAGCATGTAGTTGCGGTTGTAGTTTTTGTACGTTCCTCCGCGTGATGTTGGGTGTCTTGCCGAAGCGAGACAACAGTCTCTCTGACCAAAAAAAACAGACAGACTCGCTTCTGATAGTTCAAATGGAAAGCGCCGTCATAGAACGATGCTGCTGAGCGGGAGCCTTGGTTGTGCAAGTACCGGTATGCGAGCCCTTCGATATGCTGCAATATCGCTAGCGCAGCATCCGCTCTGAAATTGCTTCAAAGTGGCATCGTTATGGAGCTTGATCCTACACCTCTTCATCCCTCTCTACTAAAGGCATACGTTCCTCCGCCATCGTTAGCCGAACAATGAAGGGGTTGGAATGTTGCGAAGCTATTCAAACAGTAGTTTACTATCGTACAATTGCGAAGCCCTTCCAACCACGAGTGTTAACTCGTCTAGCCTACAAATGTTCCAGTATGGACTGAACTATCCGAGTAATTCTAAAACCGGTAAACACACTCACCGAGCATCTCTATTTTAGCTGTACTCAGCGACAATCCAAAATGTGCTCGAGTGAAAATGCACCCCTTGGCGAGAAACGCCCCAACCCATTGCCGATCTTGATCTGTGATGAACCACATCAAAACTACATATGTAGATAGAGAGATATAAAATTGGGTACAAAGCCACGGGGGTAGCGCGTGCCGAATTTTCATTCTCTGAATGGCTGAAAGTGTGAGTATTACATCCAATAAGGAAGTTACCTGTATTTGATTGGTTTAATAGAGCAGCACACCTCCGCCTCGAACCTAACATAATTCAGAGCTGACACAATAAAATTGGCCTGGGACCCGTAGGCGCGGGGCGCTGTATTGGCTGGAATGGAGGGCCGGGTCCCCTGGTGCCAACCCGGCCTTCTATCCTCATGTGCTCTTAAAACCCGTCACTACTAGTGGCTCCTCGACGCTGATCGTTCCTGTTGGCGGTGTCCAGCGACCTCCTGGATTCGGTCGCGACGATCGACTTCTTCCGCCCGTTGTGCCTGTCGGTCCTACTCGCGGACGTTCCCGTACGGTGGTGTCGTCATCAACCTTGACGATGGGAAGCCTTGCCGCGTCATCATCAGTTCACATGTCATCTTTTCACCGATAGAGCCTAAATTTAATGCAGCTGTGTAGCCCAAACTCCGTTTCCCCTCAAGAACATGGTACTCGAATCTATGTCAGGTAGCGTGATCTACACCCCCGACGACTTGCCCAACGGCGTCAATCAGATATTGATGAGAGAGTGACACCCCACATACTTGCAATCAGTACTTCTAGCGGCATGCGCTAAGAGTGGCTTGTCATGCCGAAAGGCCCGAAGAACGCACCCGCAACGTTAAATCGCATGATATGCATTTTCTACGCCCCCTCAGAGACTTTGTACTGAGATGATCTGACGACAAGTTTGGCCACAGTCTCACTAAAGATAATCTTAGCGCGATCAAAGTCCATTTACGCCGCTTGAGGCAAGACTTTCATATGAGAGAGAAAACGATGTACGCCAATCTCAAAAAGTGTGTCTACTGCGCGCCGGCAATTCCGGTTATCGGTAACTACATGGACAATGGTAACATACGCGCTCTCATTGGTTCGCAGAATCCCCCGCTCGACCGCTCGGAGCGCCCACACACGTGCCCTTCAACGTCCACACAAGTCAGTGACGCCGCACATGTCCTGCAGAGTACGCCATCTCGTGCTCTGTGCCAAACTTTCGTCGTGGACGGTCCGTGTACGACTATGACTTCTTGGCGCGACAAACAGATGCGCGACGACTTTGCTCAAATCAGAGTCGCAGTATCGTTTAACTGATCCGGACAGTCAATCAAGCTGGGGCGGATACCGAACCAACCACAGGTCATCCAGGATACAGCCAAATGCGTAACACGATAAAGTTGTCATTACTGCAGAAACCGTTAAACATGTCCGATAGCGACGCGCGACAGCCAAAAAAAACGCCCCACATCTTTCCGAACTGGCCGCGTACCGCTATCATTTATTGCCCTGTGGGCAGGCCTTCACAAATACGGGCAAGTCGATAATGCCCATATTCGAGCTTAACGTGGGCGTTTTGAAAATTGAAATATGGGAACATGGGCGCCGAGTTTAATATCAATATGAATGTATTGATAAACTTCTAAACTACTTGCTAGTTCTCGTAAAGCTATGAACTTCTTATTTTGAAGGTGCTGTGTAGAGCACGTACGTCGCGAAGTCTTTGACGTATTTCACGTTCGCAATCTTCTTCCTCGGATTGTCGTTGGATATATAGTTTGTTTTCTTCGTTTTTCCTGCTCAATACCGTCACAAAACAGCACTTCTCCGAAGTTACAACGCCATTTGGACTCCAAGACGGAGAAACCCACGTCGCATGGTATGCTGAGGGTCGTAGGGGCGGAGGGTTCATTGCCGATGAATGAGGGCTCTAAAAAGGCATTGCCGACTGCAGTCTTGGGGCGAAAACGCAGAGTACGTAGGTGAGCGACTGCTGGAAGTTGGGAAACGGCTTCGTGTACAACCCCCTCCACTATTTTTGCGATCGCTATGAAACGTTACCGACTGCTTACTTGTAGAGCATGTGATTGTAAGGTAGATATGTGCTTTTGCATGCTTCACATATGGGCGATTTGAAAAATAGAATGTTTAATATGGGTAGTTGGCCAACATGTTTAAGGAGGCCTGCCTGTGGGGCACTAATACTGGACTGGAAATGTGCCCAGGCTAGGTAAATATCATCGGCCAGCTAGTACACCTGGTCGTTAGTAGCTACATTAACGGTGCACTGCACACGAGACGCTACTCCATTTACCATGTCGTCCAGCAACGGAGAGCGCTGTAGTACATTTAAATCATTGTTGGGTCCGGGCATTCCGTATAACGCATGCCAATTCCTCAGCGACTGAGATGCGACAGCTTCCAGAATAACGGTGGACGTCTTCTCTTAGTCTCGAATAGCTCCTTGTCAGGCCGTTGTACAGTTCTTCCAACACCATTGGATACGAAACCCCCCTCATCATTTCCGGAAACTCTCGTGCAGCGTTTTTCCTCCCACAAACAAGCGAATGAAGTACTTGAGCGTTTCGAGCACGGTTGAGTCTCCATGTTAATTAACTCGTCAGGTTGAGCCTCTGAAGCACCGTACGCTAGTATGCGCGGTGCACACGTCACCTTCTGCTCCAGGGAGGAACCCGATCCGTCCAGTAGCATCCGGGCGCTAACCGAAGTAGTCACACTCCTCATCGGCGACTAAAACGTTCACAATGGTCTCGAAGAGACTGCGTCTCATACGAAATCGCCGGCGGCAGTTTTCTGAGCTTGTTCATCGACGTACAGTCATAGCAGAGCACGGGTAAACTGTAAGTTCGAAGTGTATACGGCAGAAGCATCGCGTCGTAGGCTCGTCGTAAGCTAAATTTTCTTTGAAGTATTCATCAAACGCCCCCCCCCCCAAAAAAAAAAAGTTCTCTCTCACGTTCTATGTTCGCTCGTTTCCCTAGAGCAGACTGTACATGTAACTTGATTAATTTGCTCTGAAACGTATCGTGCTGGTCAATACTAGCTAGCATAACACCGAAAAGGACGCAGTATCGCCTATTTTTCTAGTCCCGTGATTTGAACAGAGGAGACACATTTGACAAAATGGGGGAGGGTAACTAAACTATATACGCACTCCAACCAAAACCGTATTTTTTTAAAGTAAATAACCTAGTTCTGCTATTGATGGGCATATCTCCTATTGTAGGGGACAAGCGCTGGCCCGGCTCGGCGATTGTTGTAGTTTGTGTGGAAGCCTACGTCTAACGGCATTTGTCTGTTTTGCAACACACACACTATTCCTGATACCATGCGCAGCTTTGAGATGAACATGCTCGCAGCACCGGCAAAAATGTTTTGCTGTCCTATTCGTGTAGGTTTTCTATAGCTTCAGCGGGCTGAAGGTTTTCTTCGACTTCTGTCATAAGAGTGGTAGTAGTTGGGGGCATCTTGGGCGTAGTAAGCAATAGTTCGAATGTCGGAGAAGTCAAGCTAAATGCGATACTTCTACTTATTTAGCCTCCATCGATATAACGACTCAAAGGTATGCGAGTTGCGATTTTTCGTATAGGGAGTTTCTCGAAGTTATTTATAGGCAAAATGGGCATAAGCCCCCGATTCCAACTTTTAAGAAGGTCTGCGGATTGTGAGAATAGGTTTAAAGGTATTTAAAAGTAGATTTGTAGAAAGATAATGGATGCTAACCCTTCTAACCCCCGTATTCGGCATCCTATAGAATAGGTAGTGTCACATGATTCAATATCTAGTCGGCAAAATTGGGCGGTGCAGTCGTAGATATGGTCGCAAATTCCGAACGGGTAATGCTCTTAGCTCCCCTACTATCGAGAAACTGGTGCCATTGATGGGATCACGACTGAAACTCTGCCAAATCATCTCGTGACATGAAGTAAGGGTCCTTCGTTGACCTACTATAAAGAGCAGAAGCAGTCGCAGGCGCGTGAACTTCCTGAAAATCGAACATGTCTTGATCTCTCCGAGTTAATTTATTGTTTATCTCCATGAAAGCAATGGAAACAAGTCGGTAACTTTAACAGAGAGTTGCGTTCCGCAGTCCAGAAACGCTGTATAAACGGCAGTTCGACAACTTTGCCCGTTTAATTGACCCTGATCAACCGTACTAAATAGGTAATAAAACGATGTATTTCCCTTGTCAGATGCCTTCGCTCCAAATTTTCCGCGTATTAGCTGCATTGACAAAAGCTCTTAGGCAGGACGGACTAACGCAATGTAGACAATGAAATCAATTGTCACTTCTTCAGGTAAAAAATGAGCTATCAAGCGATGTTGACCAGATATTGAAAGCCCTTTATGATAGCGCTAAACAATCACCACTTTGAGATTGAGCATATATGGGGTACCAGATTGCTTCAATTAACCCTTTCGCGATGAAAGGAGACATTTTGCTTCCTTTAACCGTTCTTCAAGTGAAGTACCCGTATGTAACCACGGTAAAGGAAGCAAAATGCCTCCTTTAAGCGACTTCAAGCACAGAGTCACGCAATTATTTTCATAGTCGTAACAGAAAAGTACAGAACCACGGCACTTTTTTCATAAACGTAACTACAAATCCTAAATGGAAGCTGCCCATCACATACCTTAAAGGTAGCAAACTGCCTCCTTTAAGAAATATTGACTTCTATTTGTATACTATAGTTTAGCCGAGTGGCTCGCGAAAGGGTTAAAGAACTGTTAGTCCCCCGCACAAGGTTGTTACAATGATTACAGCAGCTATTCTTGCAGGAACATTTTTCCCGAAGATGATCGGAACCCATGGAAGACTGCGGATGGATCTAGTTAAATACCTGCTCGATGTGCATAGTTCAACTTTTATTGCAAAGGTTGTGTGTGGAAATTTGTCTTTGGGTTTGCCACGTTGTCAGGGTGGCATAAGCAAGTCGATAAAATCACAACAATTTTAGCGCCACTGGTATATATCATATCTAGACAGACATCGAGAGCAGCTAAATTGAGTGCCACAACTCTGCGGAACACTATTTCTGGCGAGCGGTCCGTACGTTTTCTCTCAGAACTCGTCCAAAACGTGTTACTCGTTGTGATTTCAAATCGACAAGAGTGTTCAATGTAATTTTCTGACCCTCGACGAGAAGTGCTTTGTACGTGGATACTAGCCACGCAATTTGTGGGATCCGGCGCTGCCCGGGTGCCATCGCAATGCTCAAACCAAAACTCATAACCTCTTAAAAGGGTTCAAAGGGGTTCAATTTCCACTCTTTAAAGTAAGAGTTCAAAGACTCGGCCCGAGCTCGTGTCACCATGTTATGTTCATCAGCTTCCACACCTCATGACTGCTGATGCAAATTCATCAATGCAGCAAGACGCGCCCAGCACTTCATCATAGCTGCAACACGGGTTACATCACCACGTTGCTCGAATAGTACAAAACCTGAATCGTCCTGTGTAGTCCCACTAATAGCGGAACAAACTACAAATCGATGTGCAGAAAATGCACAGATTTCGCTCGGAGAATGCTCGTCTTCCCAGTTGATGTGGAACACTGTAGCGAAAACTTGATCCAGTATATAAAGTTGACAACCTTGACGTCCTCAGATGAAGTAAATGGGTAGACCTCGGAACACGACTACAAAAGCTTTTCTCATTTTACGGCTAGGGAACCCCAGTCCACATCTCTTGTAACTAGCATATGATGCTTTCGGTGGACATTCATCATGTATAGGAGAGACGCCATTGCTTTGCAGTATTCAGTTCTACTTGTTTGAATCCGACCTAACTTTAATCCGGAAGCAATTTCGTGTCCTGTTGAGGAAAACAATCGTTCAAACTAATACTCGCGAATACCAATTAGATGTTGTGCTGTTCCAATAGCGCCATATCACTGGGAACGCTAGTTTAACCAGATCAGACCCAGCGTAAAAAAATATATCCCACGCTATGAGTGCAATGTTTCCGGATAACTTCATTCCACGCCATCCGGTGAAGAAATGGCGAAAATAGTCGGACATCGGCAGGTGCTGTATGCGAATGAGTTCGTTAAAGCGAATACAGCTTGGTTAATAGCCTAGGGGTTAGAGTTGCTAAAACCGCTGCTACATTGGCTGTTGCCACCAATAACCCCAACGTATTTGGTTTTGGCTCCCCCTTAGAGACTTTGTACCATGCATCGTGTGCAATCATGGTCTATACTTGCGCCTGGATGGTGCAACCGGAAATGCTTCTTCATCGTAGCTTTTAGAGGATAGAAGTAGGCACAGTGGGAGTAACTCATACCCGGTTTTATCTCATTCCCAGCCACCGATTCCAAGTGCATCTGTGACGGCTTCATGTATTTTAGAAGGCTTTCGTCGGGTGCATAGTCCAGCGTTTCAATTTTTTTCTTGAGTACTCGAGTAGATATTGTTGTTTTGTGTATGCGGTTGGAGTGCATTTTCACTTTAGTACAGCTCCCAGGAAGCCCGAACCAGCATATAGACATATAATAAGCCCAATGCTCATATTGTACTTAAGTCCATCTTCAAGCAGAGTTTCCAATGGAGTATACAACTTGACTGTTCGACTTCATTTTTCTGCCGGGGCTTTTTTTTACACATCTCTGTGTGTTGCCGAAGTAACTTCGGGTCTCTTAATGCATAAGTGCACATGGGGGCATTCATTTCAAAACGTCATTAATGCGCTCGTCACCGGGTTCTTATATTTATCGTAGAAAACACATGTCGCACGTAGTGGATGAGCTACTCGAGTGTTGGCTCCGTTTATCCAATGATCTAAATACAGCAGAACATGTCGGGCAGGCGGGTTTTTTTCTTGGATCAACCGCGGGACAGGCCAACTTTTGTATAAATATTTAATCGACGAATTAGGATGATCATTCACTTATTAACTAAATCGCTGGACACTTTTGATCCAAAAGTTGATCGGTCGGGCAGGGTCCATACCTCTAGCAAATTATAATATGTTTTCAAAACTTATATTTTGTTTGGGACCTTATTTGGGAAAATGCTGCTCCGCTCCAAGACTTGCCCCTGGTGCAAGAAGCGTATCGCGACTCATGGAAACATGAAACGCCACCAGGACAAAGTGTTTGCATGCGGTGCACAATTCGTCAAGCTGGTCAAAGAGCTGGCTAAACACAAGAAAACCTTCCGCAACCGCTACGATTACCTCAAGCATCTAGGCCGTCTGCACGAGTGCCTGGGCCCGCTTCCACTATTCGATGCCCGTCCACGCCACCACCGCGACGTTCGGGCAACCACGAGCGTTGAATCGTCGCACAGCGGGCCTACAATCGTTGGTCCCATCATTGTGCACGTTCATTACTACATGGACAGGCAACCTCTCGACGATTTCTACGATTAGAAATTTACATTTCTATGTTGTGGTCTTTTTAGAAATCTGTTTCTAAACCCAAATAGAGTCGGATTCCCAACATTTTTGTACCAAACAAATGCTGAACTGATCCAGACATTTTTAGCCGAAACATGTCTGAAAATCATCAATTTGATTCTTAATCACTGTTTTAGTGCTGACAAACAACCCCACAGTAAACTACAGTGATGAAAGCGAGGCTACGATAGAAATGAAAGCGTTTGTATTAAAAAAAACGTTACGGAATATGAAGGTTCTACTGTGTTGCCTGAGTTACTACTCTGGCGATAGCGACGCGTCAGAAGCCACTTCTTCGGCTTCACATGGACTGTCTTCTACCGTCTCGATCACATTTAGAGAAAGTATTGGCCTCACACGTCGAGGTGTGCGAACCCTGCGATTGGCCATATCCGCCAAAGAGTTAACAAACCGTTGGGCTTCTGCCTTAACAACCACAACAAATCTACTGATGTCCGGATGGGGCTCCCCCGGCGCGGTTCACCCTTCGGGTGGACGCGCTCCACTACGCAGTGTACCAAAAGAATCGATCCTACTCGACGCCGATCAAACATTTCGTACGAAGCAATGTGGAATCGAAAGCCTGATATTCACCATGTGCGGAAGTTCGGGGCACTCGCGTACGTTCACTCGAAGGTTGGGCCTTCTCGTCACAAATTTGCTGACAACTGCCACGTGGGGTTTCCACTTGGATACCGTGAAAACGCGCTAGGCTTCAAGGCCTACTTCCCCACGGAGGGCTCCGTGCTCTTCGGTGGTCAAGTCACTGTGAACGCGTAAGTGCTCTAGAAGGATCGCCACGGACCAGCGTTCGAAGGTAACATTCGACAGTGGGCAGTGGGCGCCTACCCGGATCTCACCAGCGCGGGGCGACGCGATTACGACCTGCCGGCCGTAGGAGGGTGCGAGCATGATGCCGAAGTACACCATGGCGGGTCCGACGATGAACAAACACTAGAGGACGACGGAGACACAGTCGGAGAAGTACAACGGGCCGCTGAAGCTCCTCATGCTAGCTGGATGGGCAGGAAGCCACCCGAACTCAACGACGACATAGGCTTCACCAAACGAGTGCAGCCCAGTAGCGGCAAGCTTAATGAGCCAGAACAAACAAATGTCGAAAGTCAAGACCTAGAAGGCGGCCAAGAGGCTGACGCTAGCGGACCGGACGTGGACAGTGCTGCTGTCAGTGACTACGGTGGAGATCAAGATTTGGACGCCACGAAGTCTGAAGGAGGAGGTCGACAGGGTCACGACGAAGCAGAGGGTGACAACTCGGACGCCGGAGAAGATGAAACTTTCGGCAGCTACCCAGAAGACGACTCCGACCTGTACGACGACGCAGACGTTCAGAGCCAGCAAGCGTACGACTTGAGGGATGGAGGCGAGGCAAACTCCGGTGGCGAGACTATCGTCCCTGAACCCACACCGCCAATCCTCACTGGACACCGCCATGTCAGAGAAGACGAAGAATCCGTACTGAGTGGTGAAGCAGAGCGAAAGCGCAACAGAACCGGTTAGGTGGCAGTCACTGACGACGATGAGCAAGATGCTATTGACGGGTTCGCATTGTATACCGCAGTGGCGGCGGCCACAATGGAGACGGAGCCAGAACACCGCATATGGCACAAGTCAGAAGTGCGTCTGCCTCACACGTTCAAGCAGGCAATGGCGTCACCGCAGCACAAGGAATGGTGGAAAGGTATGAAGCGAGAGCTGGCCGCCTTGGAGGAGAAGGACGTACACGAGCTGGTGCCAGAAGACGATATGCCTGCCGGGAAGAAAACATTCCAGACGCAGGTTAAGTGGGGAATTACTTCGGCGTGCGCGTGATCAAATTCGCGAGAGGGCGGTAGAAGTGATTCGACTTCAAAATTTTGTCACAGTCGTGACCGATTCCGGTACGAACGTGAATCATTCAACGATAATAAACATTATGGTTGTAGCTCCAGGGATGAGGCTCGTAGTTTGGTCATCTCTAGCTACTGATACAGCATCAGAGACGGCGGAGTATCTGGCGGAGCAACTAGGACGTGTCATCGACGAAGTTGAACGGGAAACAGGGGCCGTACAGCAGGTGTTCTGACTGACAATGCTAGCAATATGGGTGCTGCATGGAGTCTATTGGAGAGAACTCGACCGACTTGTGGAGGAGACTGTGCTGCTCACATGTTGAATATGTTGATTCAAGATTTTTGTGAAATGGGTTTCTTCAAGACTGTTCGGACCCAAGCGCTAGCTACTACGACATACGTTCGAGACCACCACGCTCTACTCAGCCAGTTCCTAACCCTGTCGCGCGAGACCTCCAATGCCCATCGTCGCGGACATGTTATCCCAGTCAGTACGCGGTGGTATTCTCTACACACATGTTTTTTCGGTATTTTGAGAACGAGAACGTCCTCAAGAAGCTAAACTTACAGAACCGCATTTTTCTCACCTGATAAAAAAAACTCGGCTTCGAGCAGCCCTGCAAGAGATCAACTCGGCCGAGTGAAAAATGCTATCCGGGATGCATCGTTTTGGAGAGAGCTGGAGCAAGTTATGGCATTTCTTGACCCAATAATCGAGTTTCACCGTGAACTTGAGTCAGACAACTGTTCGACCTCATGCGTCTACCCTCGATTGCGTTGACTTTAGAATCACCCCGCGTATAAGTCTAAAACTCAACAGTCGGAACTCCTAGCATCAGTCAAGGCTCTTGGTGATCACCGATGGAAATGCATGCACACTAACGCCTCAGGTCTGCCATTTCTCCTACAAATTTCAGCGACTTTGTTGAAAGCGACGAGCAAGACATTATAACACAATGGTGCGACCACACCGAACGAAGTGGGCTACAACAGAATTTGGGTGTGACGAGGGCCGAGTTCAAAATTTTGCTAGCCAGCAGCGCAGATGGAGCTAAGGGACGTATAGGGAGCCGCGCCTCGAGACTGGAGGGGCAAGAATGAAAAAATATATCGCTGGTGCGGCATCTCGCCTTACGCGTATTTTCTATCCCGACGTCTTCGGCTGCGAGCGAGCGCGCCAGGAGCATTATGGATGTTATCCATTCCAAGAAGTGCAACATATTGACGACCGACAAGGGACATGCTAGCCTACCTCTTCGTCAATCAACATGCTGTCTCGAATGAGGGTACGGACTGGGCGCGGCTCCACTCGTACCCGAAGAGTCATGAGGTTCTCGAGAGAGACGCGTCGGAGCAGTGAGGGCTGCGCGTCGGAGTTGAGCTGCGCAATATATTTTGATCCAGGTAGTCTTGATCTATTGTGACGTAACGCGCAATTAATATTGCATGGGTGAAGCGTTTAAATTGGTTTCGAAATTACTTCCAAACCATCACTAGAGGAAGCCCGTGCTCATACAGTACGCTGAGGCGCATGCCGACCACTAAGGTCGTCCTCTAGGTGACGTAACGTCGATCAAGAAAAACTACCGACAGATTCTGAATTCGCACAAGTCCACTGGGGACCCAACATACCCGCTCGAGGTGAAGAACGCATATATCATTAATCGCATGATTCAAGAACACGTGCACTTCGTCGCCTTTGTTGCAGAATGTTGCAAATCCCGAGCTAAAAAATGCTGAGGAAGCAAGAGACTGAGACCTCTTCCATGACGGTCAACAGCGACGACAAGAGCGGTGGAACTCACGATGATGACACTGAAGATCAGACATCACGTCGCTACCTGCCGCCTCTTCCGCCACCACAACCATCGATAGGACATGTCGCGCGTGGGCGCCTCGTGGTTCTAGTCGACGCGTCACGGCTTCGGAACCCACCAAAGGAGTCGGCGCAGAAGATGAAGTGGCAGAAACGTCTCGAAAAATTGTTGAATGGAGAGGCGTACAGCGCGCGCCGCACTCGCACAGTGGCAGCAGCCATCGCCTGTCTGCCAGAGCGAGTGGACTCTAAATGAAAGTAAAGCCTCTAAAACATGTTAATTATATATTTGCAAGTACGAGGGGAAGTTCAAATCGCCAGTTGTGATCTGGATAGTACAGGCAGGGAGCTGCCTGCATACATATTAAAAGTGTGATGATGACATGAGGCTGAGGAGTGAGTCCATCGAGGACGCAGTCCGGAGACGAGCTCACTTCCTCTTTTGCCTCTAGGTACCGAGCACGGATCTAGAGCATAGGCATAGGAATAGAGGATAGAGGAATAAAAGTAATACACTCTAGTGAGTTACCTACAACTACTGTTATGTTCATTTAAACACTATATTCTCCAAGTTCGTTAACTTGGTGGCAGTTTTCAATGGCAGCAACAATAGCCCCCAAAATCGCATCAATTAGGTGCTGCGGGATACCCTCCTGTCGGTACCCAAATTACCGCTGGAAATTCTCTAATAAACCTAACCTGCGGAAATAGTCAAGGGTGCGTTCGGCCGCACACAATTTGCAATATTTCGCGTTTTCTTTGTACAAATTGCGTGTTTGCGATTTAGGGGCTTATCTTGTTTTGTTCGGGCGACCATTATCGCCGAATAGGCGGTGTATCCCGCATGATCTGCAATGTGAGCTCGTCGTCCCCAAAATTTTATCCACTATCCGCCTTGAATAAACTTGAGACTTTAGCATACACTTCCTCTACTCTTGTGATGGCATTTCTTCCATTAAGAGCGCTCATTCATACACTTGTCCTTATTCTACCATGGTTGATGCTTGGAACTACGAAGCTGGTTCAAGTCCTATTGTCCGAAGCTCGTAAACTTGGGAGGGTTGAAGCTGGATTCAATAAGAAGACATGGACGCGTGTACTGAACAGCTTCAATGCTGAAGTTGGTCAAAATTTCTCTACGCTACAGCTGCAGAGTCGCCTTCAGCCACTGATGAAGAAATACGGAATTCATGCATCACTACTGCGCGATAGTGGTTTTGGCCGATGCCCTACCACTGGAAGGCCAACAGCTCCGGATTCTGTTTGGTCCGAATATTTGGATATGCATCCCGATGCCAAACCCAGGGCACTGCCGCAGTACGACGAGCTACATGAAATATTTGGCGGTGTAATTGCTACAGGACGGTATGCCAGAACATCATTGCTGAACAAATGTACAAGGGGTGCATCGGAGTACGGGGTTTCACCTCGTCCGGGAGCATCTTCTCGTCCGACAAGTTCGGGGGTCCCTGGAGGAACGCCAGGTCGTGGTAAACGCAGAACACGTCGTGTATCAGATGCTCTAGAACAGCTCATCGAGCACCAAGGTAGCCGAATACGCCAACGGGCCCGTTCTCAGGTTCAGATAGCAATTACGGACTTTGTGGCTGGTTACGGCGCGGTTCTGAGTGTTTCTGAGAGAGTCAACTACATCAACTACTTTGTTGAAAGTCCTCGGGTAGCAGAGGCTTTCAACGTACTTGACACAGATACGAAGGAAGTATACCTCGCCAGTATAACAATGGCATAAGTGTTTATCTCACTAACCAGTATTAGTCTGGCTACTAAATGACAATGATATTATCTCCTCCTGCAATATGCACTTGGTAATCTTGCCACATTTGTTGTGCAATCCGGTCTCTCGTCATCGTTCCAGTTGCAGTCTCCATCTCAATACTGATGTCTTCTACTTGAATATTCGCAGACGGCGATGCCACAGGGTCAGGCTGGTCCAAAGGGCCGAGAGGTTCCCGCACGAAGCGAATAAAATTGTGCACAACCGCCGCAGCAATCACGAAATTCACTTGTGTGTCGAATGGATACGAAAGCATAGCCGTTAATAGTGGAAACTGTTTTTCATCACACCGAATGTTCTCTCGATAACATTGCGCAACGATGAGTGGCGCCAATTATCATCGTTTGAGGTTTTAAATTTCCTGCTTGCCATTCTTTCTAAGATAGCGAACAACTCGATAAGGAGTTTGTATATTTGTATATCCACGGTTAGACTATAACCAGCATCACCCAGAAAATATTTCCCCTCAATTTGAGGACAACCACGTCCCATAGCGTCAGCCAAAACTCTGCCATCATGAGCGGAACCCTCCCATCTAGCTAAAATGAAACAGAATTTCATGTCGAAGTCATATACGGCGAGGGCATTCTGCGTTAGGTGGCATTTCCTATTGCCCAAAGGGGGGGTCTTCACAAGAGACAATTGCTGGGGTGTGAGTACCTAGACAACTCATGATGTGTTAATTAACCCCTTGCTTCCCGGGCCCAGTTATGAGGGAATATTTTTACCCCGTCCCATATTCAAGTATATAATATTTTGTATGCAACACCGTTTAGGTACAGATTTAGATGTGGGGGTTGGGGTGTGTACGAGGATAGACACGTGACCATAGTAAAGGCGCATGCAACATACAGCGGTTTTATGTAGGCTAAAAGAGCCCGTGGTGTCGCTTACGATAGTTGAATCAACAAAACAAGTGTACCAGTTATCTGGTAGCCCATGTTTTAATCGTTGCACACGTCCAGCAACGATGGGCTCACAGGTTTTATCCAATGGTACAAAGAAGATGAATAACGTTTCATTTGATTGCTTGCTACAAAGATGTCTACTAGACAAAACAATCGCTTACTCCACAGCATCCGCCATTCGAGCCTCGTCGCCACTGACATTTGTGGCGCCGTCACCACCACCACCGACACCACCGACACCGTTTTAGCGCCTGGCGCTTTTGCTGCTTACCTGGCCGCGACGCCGGTGGTGTTGCGCGCAACTTGTGCCCCTCCATCAACTCGAGGGCGGTAGCGTTCCCGTTATTCTAGTCGAAGTGCCAGATCCGCAAGTATGTGTCTACCCTTCCGTCGCGTGGAACATTGCATCCTTATTTGTTTCACCATTGTAGAACTTGTAAGCCTAAACTCTGTAATGAATAAAAAGTATATGCAGCATCTAGCGTTTGTTCTAGTTATATCACTGTGGGCAAAAGGTCTTTGTAAATTTGCGAGGTTGGACTTTGTAGAATGCTGGTGCCGCTTTACGCTTTGTTCTCCATCGACAGGTTCTGGATTCTCTGCTTGCCGATGAGGTCTATGATTCCGATTCACTTTACGATGAATTATGTTACATAATCTGGAAAAGCTCTTGGGCTATGTTGACAAATATCCAACGTAAGGACTTAGGCCAAACAAAACGTGGCGAGCGCAAGCTCGCCACAATATTATCAACACACGCCATACCAATGATTAGAATGGAGATTGCAGCTCCAACCACATCCCGATCGCCCCCTTATTTACCCCCGGCTTCTTCTTCGCCTCCGCCGTGCCGTTCGCCTCCGCTCTCGCGTTCGCCTCCACCGTAGCCTTCACCTCCGCCGGGCTACTCACCCCACCGTGTCGTTCGACTCCGCTTTTTCGTTCACCCCCGCCATGCCGTTCACCCCCGCCATGCCGTTCACCCCCGCCGTGTCGTTCGCCTCCACTGTGTCCTTCATCACCGCCGTGTTCTTCACCTCCACCGTGCCCTCCGCTCCCGCTGTGTCCTTCAACTCTGCCTTGTTCTTCACCGCCCCGTGTCTTTCGCCCCCGTCGTGCTGCTCACCTCCGCCGTGCCCTTCGCCCCCCCGTGTCCATCTCCTCCGTCGTGTTCTTCGCCCCCGCAGTGTCATCTTTCCCGCCGTGCCGTTCGCCTGCATCGTGTCCTTCGCCCCCATTGTTCCCTTCGCCCCCACCGTGTCCATCTTCCCCGCCGTGTCGTTCGCGTCCATTGTGCCCTTTACCCCCGCCGGGCTGCTCACCCCTGCCGTGTCCTTCGCCCCCGCCGTGTCCAATGCCTCTGCAGTGTCTATCACCTCCGTCGCGACCTTCTCCTCCGTCTTGGCCTTCACCTCCTTCCCTTTCGATGTGCCGTTCACAACCACCGTGTTGCCATGCCCTTCGCATCTACTTGTTCGGCTTACTGACTTTTTGGAGAATGACGGGTTAGTGGCTGTGCGCCACACGTCCTTACGTCGAGCGACGTGTCCAGCGGCGAAAAAGTGATGATCTTCTTACGAGCCCTATGCTCTCTAGAGTATGCAGCAAACGTACGAATGTACGCCGCTGCATTCTCGCTATGTCGCAAAACCTATTTTCGCTGTCAGATTCTAACAACTCACGTAGATACGTCGGGCCTTGAAAGATCGATGTATTGCGGGAGACTTTTGCTGTGTGAGCACGCAAATACGGGGCAAGCGGGACGACTGCCGCGAGAGTGTCCTCCTCTGTTGAGGAATCACTATCGGCGGTTTCTTCTCCTTCCTGCACGGCAAATGCTAAAGTGAACCAGGAGTTGCGATCGCTTTTTCCAAAACTTTATAACCTGACTTAATCGATATCCGTTTCTCTCATCTCCTCTGCTAGAGCAACCTTCCATCGATGTCCTAAAAATAGAATACGGGGCAAAATCGTGTTTGCTTGTAAAATGCTATATCAAACGATATTGCGTATTTTAAATTGTGTTCCGCCGAACGCACCCAAATTCTTCTGGAAATATTGTGATTTCCAGCTGTATTGGATATCTGGGGTGATTGGTGATGTCTACAACAAACCGACAAAAACATAGGAGTTCCGATTGGACAAAAACATACACTGGAAGTTCCACAGCTTCTGGACAGTGGTGGGGTCGATGACAGTGATTCGTTGTCATTGATCCCACATGTGTGCAGTGCACACTGTGCACCAACAACCGCGGAGGAGGGGAGGCGGCGGCGACTTTGGTGCCGCGCTCGAGTCCGCGGGGAGCGTGAGCAAACATAGATCACAGTGGAAATCACTATAATAATGCATATTTAATGCAATTTAACAGGGAGGCCAATTGATTACACCATTCACTCTAGTCGTGCTTCGAAAATTGTCATGCTTCCATACTTGTTCAAGTCACCTCAGACACCAACTTTATTAAAACCGCTGGAAATTTCTCAAAGACAGCGGATTTACCGAGCTTTAAGTATCATGGTCTCAGGTTTCAGATAAATTAAATATTGAACTCAGGAGATACTTGAACATTCGCTTTTCTCCGATAAAAAATCAAAAACCATAATTAGTCATGGTCTAACAATTAGAGACTCTAATGGTCGGGGTACCCGACTTATTGGCAGTCATGGAAGGTGCCCCTGTGCATGGGGATAATCCTATCGTTTCGAATGCAAATCGGGGTGTAACCTTAGCATTGCATCATACTGAGCGAAACTGATACCTTCCCAACAGACAAACTTAAGTTCAACGTGACCGTGTTTGTTTCCATACTCAAACATAATGAGTCACTCGAATGAAGGGTCTCTTATTAAGGCTGACGAGGGTATTGATCTGCCTGGATACATACGTACCCATCAGAAGAGCCCGGTGACCCGACTCTTTGGCGGTAGGCTTTGGCGGTAGGCTTTGACGGTAGTTAGCGATAGGACTGCGAGTGGATGCTCCAGGCCTCACAGAGGGAGGAATCTGGCCGGGTACGCAAAGAGACAATAAACAGTTTGGATTTTGCTCAATAGCGAGTAAGTCCTCGTGGAGCAGGAACATATGACGGTGCATAATTCGTGACCTTGTATTGAGGGTGTGTAGGGTACTCCACCGCATACTTAGATCAAGATTGCACTCTGTATTGGAAGCGACGGGATCCGCACCGTCCGACGCGCCCAACAAATCACGAAGACGCGCCGCAGCGCTACGCTGCGTTTGTAGACGCGACCGGCCGGACGTCAGCAGGCGGGTGAACGCTGTGCACTAGGTTGCATACCCACAACGGCTGCGGCAGCGTCGCTCAACGGAGCAGACGCGGCAGCAGCATTGCTGGACGGGGTGGACCCGGCGACGGCAACATTGGTGGAGAGGGTGGACTCGCCGACGGCAGTGTCGCTCGACGGAGTGGCCACCATGCACAAGTACGTGCCAAGCACGTGCAGCGATATGGTCATTTTGCTTAGCCCCAACAGCTCAGAAATCTAGGACAAATAAAAAGATCAAAAGTAGAGGCTTGCGTAGCCAAAAGTTTAAGGAGATACACGAGCTTATTATTATGGACAGAAAGATCATGATTAGATCTATAAGGGATATGCCTGTCATTGTGTCCCCCATTGCCCTTCAAGTCGAAAACGCGGTTTGGAAAGTGTCCCTAATAACATATCCATTTTGAGTTTTGTCCTTAATTCTAGGACAAAAATCCTGAAATGATATGAGCTCAGTATGTGAATTCTACTGTGAAGGCCTCCCATACTATCGTTGAATTTGTTTTAAGTGGCATGTTTCGATTCCGTCAAGTCTAATATTGGCCATACAAACTTCGACTCACTTTGGTCCTTTTTTGCTGGTTCAAGGACAAAAACCAGGAAAGTACATCGTACTTAATCAAATTTGTGTCCATATTTCCAGGACAAAAATTGTTGGGGTTAGGTGCTCTAGCAGCCTCACGAGCATCTGATCCCCGTGAAGCCAGCTAAAATGAGCGGTGAGTACAGCAAAAAGTGTAATTAGTGTGGGTTCGCAAATAGCGTGGGTGCGCAATTAGTATAGGCCACACTATTCTTGCGCTCCTGTTGGAGGGCCCTCAACCCACACTAATTGCACACGTTCAGCAGAAGAGCAGTCAGTTCCTCAGTGTGAAACGACGCGAGAAGAAATGACAAGTACGAGTACGTGCAGTGGCTGTGGGGGAGACACTTCGAGTGTATCGCATTCCTGTG
>JAHQIV010000356.1:0-22907 GCA_030463285.1 Phytophthora europaea
GGTGGTCATCGCGCTCCTGCAGCCAAGTGGCGGCTGTGACGAAATGTGCAGCCACTGGCCGCAAGCACCGGCGCCCTCGGACCTCGGGCGTGAGGAACGCGAACGCGTGGGGGCGCCGTGTCTGGGACAGACAGGCGAGGAAAGGGGGGGGTCGGACGATGAGGCAGGAGCGTCATGTAAGTGAGAAGAGGTAGCGCCTGCTTGCAGTTCAATTTGCAGCGCTGTGTGTCGTGTGTGCAGCAGGCTGGTTGAACTGCGAGGCGAGCCGGAAGGGAAGGCAGCGCTGCAGTCTGCAGGACGCGCAAGGGGCTGTGGCTGTGGCGTTGCAGGGCGAGAAACGAGGCGTCTCGCTTTCGCGTAGTCGCGTTGCGCGGACCGAAAGGACCGAAAGGGACTTTGCACGCAACAAGTCGCTGGTGCCACCGAGCAATGCTCTCCATCCATCTGCGAGTGTCAAATGACGTGGGCCAATGCATGCAAAGCGAAAGTAAGTGCTACATAACTTCGGAGTTGAAGTGACCGGCTGCGATGTTGAAGCGCTTGAGACTGCGACTTGAAACTAACTACCAGCAGCTCTTGGTTATGCAGACGCGGATCGCGCCTGGCCCAGTTGAAGGGCGCTCAGGCCTTCTGAGACTTGACGCCCACGCTGCTGTGATAGCACGGTGTCCTTGGCACTGAGAGCCATCTCGGGGGTGCGGTGCTCAGGCAAGAAGGCGCCGCGCTTAGCCGCAGCGATCTGCTTGTCCACTTCGGAGAAGAACGAGAACGGAGTCAGCCCTAGATGAGTTTCTCCGAAGTGTCGGCGCGATGCGGGGGCCGAGCTGCTCCCGCCTGTATCCGCAGCCCACAGTTCAGCGAGTCGATGTAACGTAGCAGCCTTGACGCTTTTGTACACAAGGGCCTGGGCCATTTCAGCGAGGACCGGCGACAACAGAGCAGTCTTGCCACTTGACTCGGCCACTAGACTGCAATGGGGACAGGCCATCACCGGTGGCTCGCGGGTGGCTCTTTCTGCTGAAGCCGCCAGCTCTTGACTTATTCGGCGTCCTTGAGCTCGGCGACACGCTTGGCACATCGTTTTCGAGAACGGGACATCGTATCCAGCAGCAGTTATCACCACACAAACCAGGGCCCTTCGTGCTGCCTTGCGTTTGGTGCGCTCTTTCGGGCCGACGAACCGGTCGATAGCTCGCACTTCGGTGTCAGTCAACTGGAATTCAACAACCAAAACAAAAATGGTGAGGGTGAGTACGGGGTCGGTCTGTACGAAATGTACGTCAACGGGTTATCACCGAGTCACTTAATATGATCAGCTCGTAGCCAGCAGCAGGGCCGCTGCTGCCCATGGCGCCTGAGGTGGGTTGGCGAGTAAAACTTGACACGGCCTGCTCTCCGCTGCTAGCGAGGTCCCATTGGAACCCCTCGCGTCGCAGGAAGCTCTCAATCGCTAGCTGCTGCTTGGCAACTTTCTCCACAAGCAGCACGCGCGGCAAGTGATCCATTTGTCCCGATAGGTGAGCGTTTTTGGTGGTCGGGGCCACCCTCAACGCTATCCCACCGAGACTTGAGACGTGTACAAGTCGCGAGTCATAAAACCTATCAACAAAATGTTCGTCAGACAAATCCGTTGATGCTGCAGAGACAACTAGACAACGAATGGCTCTCATTATGAGAGCCACTCGTTGCGATAGTCTCATACATTAGGAAGGTGGGTACGGCGTGAATTTGATAACGGTCACCTAGAGCTGCAGACTCGGCTAGGTCGCATTTGACGAGACGACATTTGTTTCTGGTGCAATATACAGATGCAAATACAGTGTTGTCGTTAGTAAAAGTGGTGAAGTAACAAACCTCAGATCTTTCCGCAAACGCAAGTGCTCACTCCGCTGCTGCTGTGGTCATAGGTCGCTCAGGATTTCGCTTTCGCTCCGAGAGGATTACTTGCACCTGCTCCAGCATTGATTCCGCAGCACGCGAATGACGATCGTCGGCACGCAGGCAAGCGACCACCACCAACTCGTCATTAGCACATTTCTCGCGAAGGAACGAATCGAGCTTCGAGCCGGAGATCGTTGTCAAGTGCTCGCCTACTGGCTTTGTGCCACCTCCTGCAACCTGTAATTCTTGCGAGTACCGCCCGCTCGCATTCGTCAAGGACCCAGTTCGCGGCAGTCCAGGGTTTTCCTGTGTGATCATTTTGTGGATCTCCACAGACCCAAACCACTTCCCGTTGAACTCGTTTTTCAGACGTTTCAGTGACTCGGACGCATCGTTGGTCTGCACCACTGAGCCGAAGAGTGTTGGCGCTTGACCGGCCTCGAAACCTGTGGCAGGCAAAATAGGAATTTCCCGGAGACTTTGTAGATGCGCTTTTTCTCTCCAGTTTCCGTCGGCTGCTGGCGTGACGCGGCACCCTTCGTACCCGTCAAACTTTGTTTCCAGCGTCGAGACAATTCGCTTGATCTGGTCGTGAGAGAGGTTTTTACTTCGGGGTTTTGACTTGCTTCTTTTCTCGAGTGAGTCGAGTTCTGTACGCTTTTGTCGCTGCTGTAAGGTTGGCACGTCCTGGTCAATTAGCAACCTCCCGCGCTGGGGTCCTTCTGTAACACGGTGAGCGTGGTCGAAATACGAGTCCGTTCGGCGAAGGCGTTCACCACAGGCAAAATTCACCAGAATACCGGGGCATGGGGTGAACTTGATGGAAATCGAGCTGCGATCTCGATAAGTAAATATCAGGCTGTCGTTAAGGCTGATAATGACGGGCTCGGACGGCGGTGAACCAGCCCGCTGCGCTTTTGGATCCCAGCGCCAGGTCTACACATCACATTTTTGATTAGGTATCTGCACGAATTACTAGATATGTGTACATGTACAACTGCTACCTTGAGAATGACATCTTGGCCATCCAAAATGATGCCGCACTCTCTTGTCAGAATCATCTTCTTGCCCCCAGGTTTCCCGGCAGATCCTACCTAATAACCCAAATCCGTTAGTTGGTAATAGAAGGAGAAATTTAACGATGTTGTCGGTACTCACAGCATGCTCATCCAGAGTTGCCAGCAGTGTGCGCTTTTTGTTATCTTCGTAGAACTGGAAGCTGCGTTGGTAGTCATTAATCTTGTTCGCACAAGCTGCAACGCGCCCTGACGCATAGCTGTCGTGGCGTACGATCCAAATGAGAACTGGCACCAAATGCAGCAAATACAGGACGTTTGCCACGCACTAGCAAAAGCCGCAGCCGAGGTCGTCAAGCCGAACTGCTACCTCCCCGGTCGGATAGTTCTGAGCCAAGGGCAAGCTTGAAGCTCCCATTTAGGCAGAGTACGCCGCGGACACGACACTAAGAGGCTAATGCAATCAAGGCTAAAGGTTGACGCGACTATAATTAGAGTCAGCGATTCTACTAAACTCTCGCTAAAAAAGGTTGTGCAAGCGTTTAAAAAAAGAGAGTGATTAGTGCGCCCAACTGGAAAAGGAGGGGGTGAATGTCACATAAGAAGACCATCGGAGGCGAGCGGTTGCGAGGTCGTGTAGCCGCAGCAAACCCGCGGGGTGCCCGCGAAGCAAGGCCGCGCGGTATTTGCGGAGGCAGACCCAGCGCCGAGCATTCCAGCGAGCCGACCCCAAGACGGCTAGGTCAACGGCAGGCGTGGGACATTCAATACAAACAGTAAGCTTAAACAAAAAATGTGACGCGGCGAGTTGGGCGCGGCAACACGTGCCTAATAAAAATTAATTACCCCCTCCCCCAAAAAACATTTTTTTAAAGAGTGAGTGCTTCACTATTCCATACTTCTCTGGTCCATGGCCATTTCATATATATTACAAGAACTTTTGTACTTATACTTCGTTTTCAACAAAAAGACCACCAAACGAGAGCTTATCTTCACGGATAAAAACCCTACATTTCTGAGCCAATCACCGTCCGCACATAATCAAATAACTTGACCTTTTGAGCCAGGATTTTGGACATGGTTAGGTTTTTTGTCGTAATTCAATGACTATGAAGCGATATTAGATGGGACTTTCAGGATGCGTTATTATGGCTATCTGCTTTAGCCCAGCCCACGGCGAGCTCCTCATACGACGCGCAACTCGACCGTTTCCAATCGAGGTTTAATCGCCTGTTAAGTTGATATCCGAACGCATAACGGATTTACTGGGTTCGATACGACATGATGTGGGCCACGTAAAACCTCAATGTCGATAGTAAGGTGGACCAGAGAAGTACTACTAACAGCCCCTAAGGGGCTGTTAGTATGGAATAAGGGGCTGTTTCATTCAAGGAATTTGGTGGAATAGCGACCGTTAGAATCAGGGGCGGATCTAGGTCTATTGAGGGGGGCACCCCCCCCCTACTTTTGGGCTTCGTTGACGCTGACTCACCTATTGAGTCCCTACTTAGTACTTACCCCCCCCTCTCCACTAGAATTTTGGTCTGTTGGTCTGGCTCCGCCTCTGGTTAGAATAGCAACTCGATCGAAACAGCGCCGGAATAAGTTCCCGAATAACTCGTCCGCTGGGAAAACGATATCAGTTTGCAAGGGCACTCAGCATCAGCCACGCAAGCACCCCTCGCTGGATAGAGCGCACTACGCCTTTCGCTATACTCACTCGGTAGCGATCGATCAGCGACGTGTGGCCCGTTCTGACGAACATAGACCATCTCAACCCCTGCAGGAAGCTGTATTGCTCACGGTAAGTTATTGAGAGACGTTTCTGGTGCCTCAGGAGGGGGGGTTCTGACCTCAGCGATGATGACTCTGGTGTTTTGATGTTATATTACTAGGCTTGAAGCACATCATCTCGTAAGTTTATAATGACGGATTTTGTTGTGTGTATTTATTTCATGTGCGGCTCTGTATTACTGCTACGTGTGTCAGGAATGCAAGATTCACAAGGAACGCGTCGTCCTCGCTGCGGTGGAGCTGCGAAGTCGATGAAGGAGAAAGGACAGAGGAAGCAGCGTGCAGCCAACTGGTCGACTTCTGAGGTACGCGGTTTTCAGTTAGCGCAAGAATGCAAGGCATGCACGACTTAACTATTTCTTCCTGTTTCAGACGGTCGAGTTGTTCACGCTGCGGTTCAAGGCAGAGGACATCGTTGCCAACTTTCTCAACTAGCGCAACAAGGGCGACGAGAAGCCCATCTGGAGCACGGTGGCCTCTCGGATGAGTACTGAGTGTGGGCGGGATGAGTGCCAACATCGCTTGAAGACCCTCACCTCACAGTACAACGTCACACGTGTCCCCCTTGTAATAATGTTTGTGTCTATTATCGTTATTGATATCGTTGCCATTGCTGCTGTAGAAACTTGTGAAGGAGACATGCGTACCGGCAATAGAGGATTCGGTGGATAACCGCCGTACTGGGACACGCTGCTGGAATGCTTGGGACCGTTCAGCGGTCTCACCGGGAATGTTGTTGCTGACAGCGAGGAGGGGGGTTAACCATCGTGTTCCGCAGCAACATCAGGCGAGGTCTCAACGGGCTCCGATAGCGAAGCTTACAGTAATGATGAGATGCAGAGTAGATCAGGGCACCAGCAGCTACACAACCTTTCGGCAAAGGGCATTCCGTGTTTTCACCGGTGCAGGTTGCACCAACCAAGCGGACTAAGAAAGATCGGGATCTCTCAACATCGGCAACGTCAGTTTCCAGCCTGGTTGACCATATTGCGGGGAAATCGCCGTCACAAACGAATGAGCTGGCTGCACCCTCCTGCCGGGCAGAACACCGGCTCCTCTTTTTCGATGGTGGGTCGCGTGGAAATCCGGGCCCCGGTGGTGGCGGAGCTTCGCCCGCTCCGTGACTTCGCACCGAGTTACTTCGATGATATCTTCGTCCACAGTCGCGCTGAAGGAGATCTCAGCGCGGTCGAAGTTCATGTGCGGCACTTGAGGCAAGTCTTTCAAGTGATGAGAGAGAACAAGCTGTATGCCAACCTCAAGAAGTGCGTCTTTTGCGCCCCGGAGATTCCGGTGCTTGGTTGTTACGTGAGCAAGAATAGAATACGCGCTGACCCAGAGACGATTTCGTCTATTTGTTCATGGCCTACGCCTACAAGTCCCACTGAACTCCGTCATTGGCTGGGTCTGGCGAACTACTTGCACGGGTACACGAAGGGCTATGCTGGACTGATCCAGCCTCTATCGTCCCTGTTGAAGAAAGACGTCACGTGGTCCTGGCGTCCTGAGCACCAAGCCGCGTTCGACGCGGTGAAGAAGAGCTTCGCGTCAGCGCCAATCCTGATGCTTCCAGACGACTCGAAGCCCTTCCATCTCGTATGTGATGCTCGCGACTTCGCTATCGGGTGCGCGCTCATGCAGTTCGATGACGAAGCGGGTCGTGAGCTACCAGTCACGACAGATGAAGCCGGCGGAGCGCGATTACCCCGTCCACGACAAGGAGCTCCTTGCGATGCAGTACGCTCTGATCAAGTTCAGAGTGTATCTGCTAGGCGAGCAGACGTTCGCCGTGTACACGGATCACGCATCGCTCCGGACAGCGATGCAGTCGCCACATCTGTCCCAGCGCATGGCGCGCTGGTTGTCGTTCTTCGCCGAATACAACTTCGTCGTACACTACAAGCCGGGCAAAAACAACATCCTCGCCGATGCGCTGTCTCGGCGACCAGATTACGATCCTCGGACTGTGCTGGGTCGTCAAGTGATTGACGACGAAGACGAAGATGATGACCATTGTGCTGTGTGCGTCGCGTCAGGGATCAACCTGACGAACGTGTCCCCGGAGATGGATCTGCGTGACGAGATCGCTGCAGCATACGCAGATGACGCAGTCTACGCCGGCATTCTGGCGTATCTCAGCTCCCCCAATGACGAGACACTGGGGGCACTGTCGCGCAACACGCGCAACCAGATCGCCGCTACCACCTTGACGGTGATCTGTTGTGCTACAACAGCGACCAGTTCGACGCACCTCGAGTCGTCGTGCCCAACGACCACGACCTACGAGCTCCGATCATCCACGAGTTCCACGACAGCCCCATGGGCGCGCACCTAGGCCGCGAGAAGGCCTTCGCGGCTGTGTCACGCGAATTCTACTGGCCCCACATGTATAAGTGGGTGCGCAAGTGGGTTCGCACTTGCGAGACCTGTCAACGGGTGAAGCCGTCGAAGTCATCGCAGGCTCCTCTGCGGCTGCTTCCGATCGCGACTGAGGCCTGGCGCTCAGTCTCCATGGACTTCATCTTCGGGCTCCCACCCGATGCCGAGGGTCGCACTGGTGTCTTGTCCTTCGTGGATCGATTCACGAAGATGGTGCAACTCATCCCCGTGAGCCACACGGTCACCGCCGCCGAGACCGCGGCGCACTTCATCGACTGCGTCTTCCGTCACCACGGTCTGCCCGAGTCGATTGTCTCCGACAGCGATCCGCGGTTCACATCCGCGTTCTGGTCCAGCCTCTTCCAGCTTCTGGGTACGAAGCTGTCGATGTCGACGACAGCACATCCGGAGACGGATGGCCAGACGGAGCGAGTCAACCGGGTCCTCGAATACGTCCTTTGAAGCTACGCGACGTCCTTCGCGAGTTGGAGTTCCTTCCTGTCCCTTGCTGAATTCGCACTCAACAACGCTGAACACGCGTCAACGGGTCTGACGCCATTCTTCGCCAACAACGCGCGCCATCCGCGCGTGCCCGCTCTCATCGCTGTGGGCCACCCCACGGCGCCTCGTGGCTCCACTCTGGGTGGGGATGAAGATGATGTGAACGACATGACGAGTGCAGCTCACGAGCCCGTGACGCTGAATGCGGTCACCCGCTCCAAGACGAAGCAGGCCCTCGCGACGCCGACGATCGCTGCGTCTCCTCTTGCAGCATGGACTGCACGTACACTGATCGACCCAGGCAATGCCGGTGTTCCAGTTGCTGCCAACTACGCGCCGAAGACTCCAGCGCGTCCAGTCGATAACGCCGCTGTTTCGGAGTTTGTGCTGCAACGTCAATCGATCGGTTTGTGCGAGACGCGCTGCAAGACGGTGGATAAGCAGAAGGAAAACGCTGACAAGGGGGGCGCAAGAACATGGCTACATTCAAGACAGGAGATCAAGTGCTCCTGTCGACCGATGGCATCCGCTCATCAGCTGTGACGAACCTTGGCGCGAGCAAACTCGCGCCCCGTTTTATTGGTCCCTTTAAAGTCTTGAAGGTTAATGGTGATGCCTACATGTTGGATCTTCCGTCGTCTCTACGCCTCCACCCGACGTTCTTCATCGGGCGCCTCAAGCGCTATCACCCGGCAGCGATTCCGGACTTTGGCCACCAGCATATCCTAGCGGAACACGACCACGACGCCCTCACGACAACCAGCAACGTGATCCGGGCCGGTACCGACGTGACGCCCCCCACCGATTGTTGATTCGGCGGGCGACACGCGCTGGATTGCGGATTGCATCGTTGATCACGAGGATCCACCTCGTGCGAGTCGCCGGGGCCGCCAACCTGTTTGAGGCCCCCGCGCAGTTTTAGCCGCGCGACGATACCGAGTACGTTGGCTCGGGTTCCCTCCTGCAGAGGACACGTGGGAGCCACGTGCCGTCCTCCTTCGGGACGTTCCCGATGTCGTGCAAGACTATGAGTCAAAGATTGCTCAAATCGATGAGTCCGCGACACTCCCCGCGGAGACTGGAAGTGCATACGACGGCAATAGCGAACGGGAACCCCCAACGCAAGCACGCGGCGGGGTTCACCGTGATGATTAAGAACCGAAACTGATGACGACCCCCGGACTCGATCCGGTGACCTCCGGCTCGACGACTTAGTGCTTGACCACTGAGTAGACTCCAATTTGAGTCGCCTCGATTACGACCTCTTCCGTGCAACCAAGCTTCGACTGACCTCAAGCTTCAGCATCTGCCCTCGCTTGTGCCGCCACAAGTGTCACTCGACGCGCCCATGCTGTTGTTCGTGAAGTTCGAGATCTCTACCGCCGACGAGCTTCGGACCAGCTTACACTCAGGCGGCTGAGTGTACCTGCCATGCAAGCACCACGACGTGTCCTGCAATGGATCCGTGTCTCGGTGGCCGAGTGCCTGATGTCGAAGCGCGCGCGCAAAAGCTCCGGCCGCGCACGCATCGTGAACGAAGCGTATGTCCCGCGTGGAGATTGAACCCACGTGCACCAGGATGGCATAGTGCGTGCTTGCGCACTGCACCACGCCGCCGTCAATCACCGGCGATGAAGATGTCCAAGCTGATCCTGTTGGCGCGTCGATTCGAGTCGACAGCCCTGTGTCCTCACGCCAGCAGTTACTTCGAAGGGTCGCTTCGAAGAGTCGTACTGCGCTGATCGCCATCTTGGGTCTCCACACTCACCGGGGCGCTACTCTCCGTGATCGCGCTCGTCGCCGAGCGCCGCGTCCGTCGTCCAAGCTGCGTCGGTCGCCGACTGCCGTATTCGAAGTCCCCACGGTTGTCTTCAGTTGTTTTCCAGTGTTATTTGCGCTTACGTTGCGTAAGCGCAACTTTGAGAGGGTGGTGATTGTGGCAGAGCAACACATTCGGTTCACCTCCACCTTAGTGCAACATGCACTAATGGATACATTCGGGTAGACCACATCACACTGTGGTCACCATTCATATTAGGAAGCAATACTATTGGTGGAAAGCAGCATCTTTCCACCAAGAAGAGTCATGCATTAGACCAGGGATTCTGCCAACCACTCGTTGGCATAACCTCTCTTTATAGATATCATTTTTAGGAGGAACCACAGTTAACATTCAATTCAGTTCTCATTTTATACCAAAGCTATCGTTTAGTCCCTTTATCTAGGTTTAACTATACTTGTGGACGCAAGTTTACTTAACCTAGTCTAAATATACCTACGCTTCCTCATACACGTGCGCTCACGTGTAAGCTAAAGTATTGGGCTTAAGTAAGCCCATTGCAGTGATGTACTGGGCTCTCCATTTACATAAGTAGGTAGATCTCTTACAGATATTACATAGGAAGGCACAGCAGCACACGGCTAGCGTGTGCTGACATGTCATCATCTGATTGGCTGAAAGTGGGGGAGCCAGACCCCATTCCAGCCAATCAACTGTTGACCTGCATTTGAGTGGTTCACATTAGACCACGGCCCCCCGCCCTGGTCCCAATAATAAAACAGAGTTGATTTTACTTCGGATTAAATACTGGTCTCAGTATTACTGAGAACTGGACGCTTCCTCACCGCTACGTGTAAGCTAGTGACGGGTACTCACTAGGCCCGTTACACCTAAACACTTGTTTGCCGGGCAAAAGACCACGGCTGGACCAGCGTGCTCTGGTGCGGGAAATTCTCCCTGGCTTGCAGTGCTTGGTGAGCTGCAAAAGCGTAATTGAGAAAGGGGGGGGGCTTCTTCCGCTCCAGAGCACACCGTTCCGCAACATCGCAATTATAATGAAGCAAGTCTAAGCATACAAATGCTATGTTCTCGGTGCGCAGCACCATCTCGGGTGCACTTAGCCAGCAATATCTTCTGCATACAGCCCTTGGTACTTACCAGCACGCCAGCACACATGCACGCGGCAGACTGAAGACCCGGTAAGCCGCATGGCCTCTCGTCGAACACCGACGATCTGCACAGGATAGGCCGGTAGTATTGTTGTAGTCGACCGGGTGCTTGGCATCGGAGCCCACTGTGTTCTCAATTCGCTACCGTAGTGACGCCCCCGTTCCGCCCGCCTGCGGATTCGCTGCACTACTCGCCGTGTTAGGTTAGTGCCCGCTACGCACAGCGGTTCTGCGAGGCCGCCTTTGCTACGCTCGACAGGAGGTTAGTTTTATGCAATAAAGACGCCTTAGCTGTGCTCGTAGCAATTGTTTATTTTATCCAATGAAGGCCGTGCTCGGCAGAACTATTTGTGCATAATGAAGGGTGTTAACCCCTTCGGTACCACGTGCTGTATCCTACAGGATAAATCATTTTGTGGTGGAGCAAGATCAGGATTTTTCCACCCATCACCCCGATCAAGGCGTGTAACACCTCGCAAGGGTATCAATACCCTCCCACAAAGGTGCCAATGCCAGAGAAGTAATATCCAAGTTACAACAGACTGAATCCCGGATGTATCCGATACAGATCATGGACATCGATCTTGGCGGGGATGACGCCGATCTTGAAGATAGGCTCTGATCTTGGCCCCACCTGCGATGTAAACATCCAGCAGAGAGTCAGCAAGGCGGCAGACAACCAAGGGAACCAATGAGAACGCGCCAAATCCGGGAGCGCACTCGGTGGACACAAGGAGCATAGGAGAATGGTAAACTAGGTTGTAGGGCAAAGGCTAACACATTAAACGAGTCAAATTTTCCTTCTACATCACAAATGAACTTCACCTTCGCGCTTCCGGGAACGGGCTATACTTTTGTCCACCCGACGCTTCGCAAGTCAACAGAAGCCCTTCGAGATCTAATTACTTCGGACGCCAGAAACGCTTGGCCTAGCGTCCGTCAACTGTCATTACGACCCACCGCTAAAGGATGCAGCAAGTATGGAAAGGCAAGGCAAGGCCACCCACCAACCCTAATGCAACCCCAGGACCAGATCAACTCTAGCCTACGAGTCTTCATTCGGCCAACCCAAGATCGAGGTCTCGACCTTACACCCACGCAGCGAGTAGAAGTACCTCCGCTGCTGCCACACGTTCCCGCTGTTCGCCAGACAGCCAAAGACTCTACCCCAAGCGCGTCTTCCGAGATCACCTAAAGAGCAATCCAGCTCACCGACTGGTACACTTCACGGAATATCGGAGTACCCTCTCCGTTAGACGGCAGTTCGGGCGCCGTGTGCAAGAGGACCCCCGCGATGGAAAATTTCGCGGAACAACTTCGCCACAATTTCGTATCCTGTATTCTACAGGATAGTTTTCACAGCATACATATTTCAAGTCATTGCGCACAAACTGTAAATGATCCTACCGCCATTAATTTCCTAGTGATGTAGCTAACCTCGAGCCGATTATTCGCACAGTTCTAAATTCTCCGCCACGGCTGTTTTGAGCGCTTCCCTCTGGACCTTTCCACCCAGTCTAATTTCGAAACGTTTTGCGAAAACCCAAGCTGCCATGAGTGCCGAGCTAACATTTACCGCAATGGGGGGAAATCTCCGTGCCCGAGTTTGGCGGCAAGAGCTGCCTCGTGGCTTGACGACGACGACCAATTACTATTCTTCGAAGGGGTGGACGGATAAGAAGAAAAGAATTGTGATTCACAAAGTTTACTTGTCGGCAGGTCATTCCGACCACTCAACTTAGATATGGCTTCATTAGTGTTGACTACATAAACTTCCAAACGTAATACGATAGATTTGCGACTGATCAGGGTTTTGTGCGCCCAACCTAAGTATGAGGTGCTTATGAAATATCATCAACAGTAGGAAATATTCCGATACCATTGAATTTTTTGGTTAGTCGCCTCGCAATGTTCTGTCTGCTACGTACCTTGAAGGTGATGAATACGACGATGACGACTTTCCGCCGTATCCAAAATGCAGTCGCCGTCGCCCAAATCTGAATACGGACGTGCAAGTAAAAAAACACATGTTGCCGGTGGTCCACACGACACGACTGGCTGAACCCCGCTACGGCGGGAGGTGCCACAGCGGAGCCCATCAGGAGTGTACGTAGCGTTAGGGGGCTACATGGTAGTGACGTGGCTAAAGACGTAAGCTACTCCCCGGGACGTGGAGCGATGTGAGCTGCGGGTGGCACCGACAAGGCACTACCGTCGACGTTTTAAACGAGAGGCTGCAAGCTCGCTCGCTGATTAATGCATGTTTGCATGCGCGAAGGAAGACACACAAGGCTCCTGGTAAGGAGTCTTGTAACTGCAACTCGGCTAGTTTGCCTTTGCAAGGATCAATCACTTTTTATTGCGATGTCAACATCGCAAGACACAACAAAGAATTCTTTAGTGGAGTCGAGCCACGATATGATATCCCCCGTGAGACGACGTTGTACCTCGGATGATTAGGTCGACTCTAGCGCGGGATAGAGACCGCAGTCACGACGCACGACACGGTAAGCGCTCGAAGAAGACGAAGAGAGATAGCGGGAGAATGCCGCAGTCGCTGCACTGGCCCAGCTGTCTGTGTGAGTAGAACCACTCACGATCGAACAGTTGAAGAATTTTCACGATCAACAGAAAGAGGTGGTGTAACGTTTCACCGGTTACCTGCAGGAGCAGTTCGAAACCCAGCTGCATCTCAGGGAGAATATGACGCGCTTCCGAACAGCAGCAACAGGAGATGGCTGCACAAACGCATTTCTCCGTGAGACCTCTGAAAAGGTCGACCACCTAGTTCAACATATCGATACGCTAAGGGACGTGGTGTGTTTCCCAAGGTAAACTTGTAGATAAGTGCGGTTGGGATGGCTTGCACAGCCGCCACCCGACGAAGCAGATGACATAAAAATGGAAGAAACGGACGGGGATGGTCGCAGCGGTGGAGGAGAGGTTAGGGTGAAACGCCTCGCAGTGAAGGTACTCAGAACCTAACCTTCGCCATGTGAACGAACAAACCAACCCCGCCCATGTAATAAGGGCAGCTTTCGTCAAGAGAAGAAAGCTTTCATGGACAGCTACTTGGCATACGAACACATGATTCGGGTGGTCAGGTTCAAAACCAAATTGTCTGATCTCTAGTTTGTTTCGGTATAGTTCCGGATTGTGAGCGTATACGGTGTACCCAGACACTTTGACACAATGTGCGGAGAATATTCTCTTTTATTACTTCTCAAATGACTTTGTCAGTCACAGAGCTGCGCGTGGTAGGTATGCAACATGTTTGATGCATTTACCCTATAAACCTTTGATAAATTGCCGTTAATGAGAAAATCTCTCGTGCGCTCAAGGAAAGAGCGCATGCGCCTCTCTGCTTCTCCATTTTGTTGTCGTGTGTAGGTATTTGTGAATTGCGCATGGAAGATCTATTTATGAAAGATACAACGCCCCGGTTTCTCAAATTATCAAGCATTGTCAGTCTGCAAATATAAGTTGTCGTCATCGTGGTTATCTTCGTAATAATTAATTTCACCAACTTCTATTTTGGGCTTACTTTCTGAGGCTTCGTAGACACATCTGACTCTCGATCTAAATAAACGTATAGCGAGTGCAGTCGTCGATGAAAGTCAGAACATATTGAGATACTGACAGTGGTAGGGTCCTGCCATATCACTGGGACATTTTTCAAGATGAATTTTCGCCTTTTTAACTGTACCTGTCTTGCATGGGTTACGTTGGTATTTGGCGTATGTACCAGAGGAGCAGTAATATTCTTGTTTAGGTCGAATTTTGACAATCAAATGTCGGTGACGGTATCCACCTTAATCAGGTCCTACATAATGCGAAAGTTTAGGCGCCCCATTCTTTTGCGCCATAAATAACATTGCCTGATGTACCTGAGATGGTCACATGGGCTGCTTGACCAAGGGTCAGTTGGTGTGCCTTGGATCTGGTAGAGGGACTTATCGTCCCCAGTCTTGGCTATAATGTAGTACCACAGAAAGAGTAGTAGACGTATTTACAAAACTACATCTCACGAAGCCACGCCTTTTTAGAGTTAATACAAGAAGTGCCAAGAAAATACACTGAACAAATGTGTGAAAAAATTGCGAGCATTTGCTGTACCAGTTGATGTCTATTACGCTACTCCTTGTTAGACCAGTTTCGTGCATTTGGCTTAAGGCGTGCACGAAAGTCCGAGCATGGTCATTTGATGTAATTCTCACAACCTGTGTAAGTACGACCCACAACGTCAAACGATCCTGTACTTTCACACTCTATGAGAAGCGCGCAACCCGTTGCCTCAACCTTCGCTTACAGCTGCCTGATCGCCTAAAGTAACCCTTGCTACCGTGTCTTGGGCGCCCCAACCGAGGAGCTGTCTGGCCACCATCATCGTTAATATCCCTGCTCTCTCTTACGGAGGTCGAGAGGCGCTAAAGATCAATCTTGGAGTTGCTTTTCTTTGAGGTTAGGGTAATTATCATATCGACGGGGTCGCGAGTAAGAATCGATCAGGGTGTCCGCGGCATACTATCTGAAGCGAGTTCACAGTGGTAGATGATCACGACCGAAGGCAAATAAATATTATCAGGTAAGACCGCTGCAACAAGCTTAAACCCACTCATGACAGTTTCTCAAACGCTGTCGGTGTTGCTGCAGCGGTGGGGGCCACGGAGGTAGCGCAAGAGTTCCTCGGTCAAACGCACGTGTTCAAACGTCACTTTAAGTAAGAACTTCATGAGCAAACAAATGTTGTCTTAGTGACCGTAGTATAGAAGTCCAAGTACATCAGCAGTACTTCCTGTCGCACGGAGACGCACCGAAGTCCGGTCAGCACGAAAAGAGGAAGCCTATCTCGCTACACAGAGCGCTACGAACTACTTGAACCCCTATGACCCCAGCGCCGATCGCACTGGTGCTTACCCCGGAATCTCCTGCAACTCCAACTTCTAACTAATTATGTGTTTTCACTTGGGCTGTGCTCAACATAAACAGTTTTGTTCATCTACACAAAAGTGAGGCTTGACTTTAGTGCATACATTATAGTACTTTAGTGCGCCTTGGGAGCTTTCTTGCACTTCACTAAACAGCTCTATTATTTGCTCTTATATGGCGTCTTACATGAAATGTTAAGATTGGATTACATCCTGTCAACGTGCTCAAAGTACGCACTCCACTTCACGCTATTAGGAAATAGAGACAGCCGTCGGACTTAATAAAAATACGTTTTTACCGACATTGACCCTGGCAAGACAGTGCCAGATGATTTCTTGCTGACCATTCCGCCGCCTAATGATATGGAGGGCATGTTTCCGGGGCGCTGCAATGCACTTAATGTGCTTAGTGGGCCTGGCGTAGAACGTATTTCATGTACATGAGGTTGCCGAATTGCTACAGTGCCAACTGCATGACGCACGTTTGTGTACATGCCGTCACGACGGTGATCGGGATCCTCTTGTGGTCGCTAGTCCTTCAACTTGAGAATCATGGGCTTCGTTGCCTTGGGCTTCAGAAAATTACGCCTCTCAAGTGCGTTGTTCACCGAGAACATACCACAAATGAAAACTCGGTCCGGCAGGGCCTCTTGAGTTTGGTAGACGATATACGTGAGAAGGACTCGAGGCATCTAATACATATTGTAATAAACATTTAGCAACAAATCCAACACAATAATCTCAACAAATGTTGCAGCCAGTATAGAGAAACACAACCCGCACACAATGCTGAAATTTTCGGCATACGATATTTTTGCAGCAGCCTATCTCTGCTGTAGGGCCATCACGGAATGTGGGGTATACACGGTGGTAGACTGCACGCCCTTGTGCATAAAGTAACATGCACAGCACAACACCGAGGAAGGACGGCAAATGAGCTTGGTAGTTGAAGTTTATAAATGAATGTTTATGAGTGGCAAAATGCCCAAAGCAAATATACATCTACCTGCATACACACGTACAAAGTAGTTTCAACAGCCAGTCCTGTCGCAAGATGGGATGCGGTCCATACGCAACGACACACTAGAAAGGAAAAGGTTATGGGCCAAGTGACTATCTAATCCAAGAGCAAGCGAATGGGTTACTGGCATTTATGGACAGGGCACGTGCGGATGTAAGAAATACTATCACCGCAACGTCTGTAATGAGGAATCATACGGACTACAGTCGGATAAAGAGTCTGGTTTGCAGGTGCTGCAACCGGATATATATTCTAGTGTGAGCGGATCGCCGCCTGAGCAGGATGCTGTGTTGCATGCGATGCAATCTGGGGTGGGTGCAGTCAGAATCACAGCTAACAAGCGCCACGAAGACCTTGGGGGTGAATGTAGTGATGTCCGACCGCAATATCAACCATTGCACTAAGAAGAATCGCATCAACGGCAGGGATGTCCGATGGTTACACCAGGCTCGACTAGGAACGTGGATAGAGTGGTTTAACAAGAAGCACACGAACGGGTGGTGCTCTAATTTTGTTCTTGCCTTGCTCGAGACGAGGCCCACCCGTTCGTGCCTGGTTGGTGGCTATGTGAAAGAAACGGATTACCTCTTGCTTAACTGGAAAACAAACATCGTATATTAGGGTATATATATATATATATATATATTCGGTCAAACATCCCTACATTGTATATCGGCATAGCCGTTGGTGGCTCGTGAAGCCGGTAGTGCCATCCTGCTAGCAATTATCAACTAGCCAGAATGGAGCCCCTCCCTCTAAAATGGACTCCTCTCAGGCGTAACATGATACAGAGCCCCTCCATCCCAACCAGGGATGCGTAAAAATCCATTTACATGAAGGGTAGCAGGAGCAAGCTGCTCCCGCTGAATATTGCCATGGCGAACCTCGCTACCACTACATTATGCACTTACAAGCAAACAAACCACTTCAATGTTTAATTGATTGACCACTCACTCTACTTGGTCGACTACTTGGGCTACTGCAGCTAGCCCCCACAGATCGCGGTTTGTTCGTAAGAAGATGAGCTGCTCAAGCGTACGTGGCAGCAAGCGCTTTCGCTTGTCGTTGTAGAGCCGTTTAGCCATCGAAAAAAGACGCTCAGCTGCATTCGACGTAGGTTGCAGGAAGGTGGTGTCCACGAACTTGTGATCCTGCTCCGCCGCTAGCCTTCGCCGTTTGAGTGCGCGGCCCGCAAACCCGAGATCTTCGGCGTCGTCATCAGCGTGGAACTCGGTAGGACTAGCCACGAGCTTTCGTACCGCCTTCGGCTCAGCAGCCAATACTCTCCCTGATTGTCTTGTTGGATTTTGACAATGGCATTTTCGAAATGTTGGAACTTGACAATTGCCACATTCGCGCCTAGGTGGTGGGCGGTTTCAGGTAATTCTGCAACCACCTCATCGAAATAGCGCGCACATCAGCTAGCGAAGTGCATTCGTCTTGGAGTGTCATACACACTGACAGAAGATGTACAGCTCGTTCTTTCGAAGGGACTCGATTCGGGCGACTTTTGCTGGACTGGGCATCAGGACAGGGTCTTCTACTTGAAGCTTCACGGTACCAAAATCTCGAGAAACCGATCCAACATGCTGAATGTGCTGCTCCATCTTGTTGCATTACTACAAACAGGTTTGAGAGGGGTCAGTCGACGCAGGTGACCCGATGCCTTGGTTGTCGACAGCTTCCGCATCACGGCCGCGATTAAGTCGAGCTCCGCTTCGTACTTCTTGAACACGCGCTCCACGGCCAGGTTCAGGCGGTGGCTGGAGTAGCCTACCAGAGGCACTCCCAATAGTCGTGCAGTAGAAATGTTAGTGGCGCAATTGTCTCCGATCAGACAAACTGCACCACGAGGATCTATGTTGAAGCGCCCCAGCGTCCGAAGGATGAAGGCCTTATGGTTGGAAGCTGTCTGGTTGGTCTCGTCGATTAGCGGCGCGAACGCAAGCATATGCTTCTTCCTCTCACCGCCCTTGATGTAGCAGATGAACACTGCGACAAAGTGGTCTGAGCCTGCCGACCACCCGTCAAGTAGAGTTCACCTGCTCTTATAGAGAGAGACCCCTCTACAAGAGCAACTAGAGCAGCAAAGTACTTCTTGAGCGTGGCCTTCGAGATCGGCGACACGTACTTCCACGTGAGCTCATTCTCGCAGAAGCTCAGTGGCAGTTTCCCACCGACGATCCAGTCAATCCATCCGAACGCAGCTTTGGCCTAATAGTATGAATCAATGATATTTTTAGAATAGCAAAACATTCAAGAGCACAGCAAGTAAAGTTGTACCTTTTCGGAGCAAGCGTAGGGTTCGGCCGTCGCGGCAACCATGGTCTGCATGATCTGTTCGTAGTCGGGGTGGCGTGCTCGCAGATGGTTCATGAGGTTCGTGTAACCTCAGGAGTGGTTCTGGGCGATGATGCTTGGGCAACGGCGACATTGCAACGGATGGGACGATCGTTGCGGCGCGCGAGCCGGCTGAACAGCGCTGTTAGACACTTTCAGAAAGCGCTCGATGCGCTCGTTCGCGGGGGCACGTTCGTGGGCTTCACGAAGAAGAAGCGGCAGACATCGGCGTTGGAGGTTATTGTTGTCTCGAGGGAAAGTTTGAGATTGAAGGAGGCAGTGCTTTCGCAGCAAGGTGCGCTGGTGGATAGTTGGTTGGCTGTTGGAGCGTTCAATACAATATGTAAGTTACCAGTCTAACGTCAATTCAATTCACAATGAATTGCAATTCATTACGGAGGTCAAGCCTTCAATTCATTATCACGCAATTGGCAAGTGCACAATGGATTGACCATCCCTGATCCCAACCACCCTGACTCGACTTGGTAGCTTGTGGTCGTCTTCTAGTGATAGAGTCTTGTACAGTCGAATCATAACTGTCTTCCAGAACTGGAAGTTAAAGCGGCAGTCTCCGTCGCTTAACGCGTTAAAGTTGAGCCTTCTTTTGCGAGAAAACAACGGTATTGGTACGGCAGGGCGTGGGATGAATACGATCGCGACGATGAGGCATAGCTAGCTTGCTGCGAGCACGGCGTCATCGTCAGACATCTATGATTGACTGGATAGCGGTCCCCAATGGGGTTGAAAGTATACGTAGAGAGAGATTCGATTACACGTTGTTGTTGCTTATCGTCCCGCACTGCTACAAACGGGTAAAGTGGCGTGATGGGGGGGGTGTATGTACCCCTGCTGTTTGTAACAACTACACGTTCGCGAAGCTAACCCACTATATTTTGTCAAGACGGGCCCAGCGCTCCGATGGTATGCTGACACCGGCAACGGATGTCAAACACCTTGAAATACGGAGGCATATTGATGTTCAGCGATGGATCTCGTGGAACAGAGCCGTACGACGTCATCTTTGGGAAACCGTGGAAAAATGACTATAACCCCAAGTGAACTGGCAAACGGAGGGGGTAGGAATACCGGAACGGATGCAGCTCGTTGACGTCAACGGGCCATCGTTCTCGCACAATATAAAAAGCGAGTACGAGGAGGTGTTTCTTTTTCGGGTGAAAGTACAATTAGTACCCGAAGTGTTTGGAACCCAGAGCTGGGTTTCAACAAAATCGTTAGAAAAGTATTAAGGATAGGTTTTCTGAGCAATCACCAGACCGATTGCCTCCGATGCGCGAAGTCCATTTGGATGTGACTTTGAAAAGAAGAGTTCAACCTACCTCTCGAGAACCGTTCTGGATGTCAAAGATGGGACATGATTCATTCAAAAGATTTGTTAGGAAAAATACTAATTAACAGGTTTACGATAAAGCCAAAACTGAATTGGCTGCTAACACGATTCTCTTCTAAACCGGATCTCTATGGGCGAGGACTCGGGGTGCCCACTGCCCATTGGCAAAACCCCGCTCAAATGCATGAATAAAGATGATAATAATATCTCTATGGTCTACATGTGGGGTGCCCCACTGAACGAAACCATTAGTGTGTGTTGCTCGGGTGTGATGTGAATGCGTAGCTCCAATACGTTTTTAAACATAAAAGTGAATGAAGATTGTCCTCGAACTGATTCTTGAGAAGGCGCTCGGGAATGAAAATTCGTACCCGAGTCAGCGCGACGCACTAATAACGACTTCGATCGGAGTGCACACCTAGGGGGAGAGGGCAGTAAAACGCCGATCAAGAAGCCATCACCTAGTGGTGCTGTCTCTGGAGCACCCATGCTGTCGCCACCAGAGAAGTTCCGCTTACGTCAGGCCCTCACGGATGCGATCTTGATTGGCTGTCGGAATAATATGTCTACGGACAGCGAGAGGGTCGAGACACGTAGAAGAATGCGTGTACGTCGAGGCGAAAATGGTAAAAACAAGTTAACCCGCCTAAAACGGCCTCGGGAGTATATGCTTTCTAAAGAGACGACTGTCACGCTCGATGACCTGTTGGAACTGCTGCATTGTACCGATACGGGCCCCGAGTGAACTGCTTCTTGCCAAAGACAGGCAGAAGGACTGTTGCTACGAGACCCCTCAATCCAATTCGACCGGCTCGACACACGTACGGCGATTCTAGCCGTGACCGGGCATAAAATTACGTGTACCCCATAGATGCATTGTCGAGTATCGGCTGCTGCTGGATCCGTAGTAATCCACGAGTCAGTGGAATGTCTGGTTATCAACGATGATGAACCTGAAATTATTCTAGGGTAAGTTCTGTTAAAAAACAAATAGTGCAAAATTATCGATCAGCAGCAAGCGCAGGTAACCGAGCGCCCCAACAATGACGAGGATAGGTCGAATGGACTCTTACTACAATCTAGCTATCTCTAATTAATACGAATTTCTGGGGTTCTTCCAAACACTTTTTAGTATTCGCCCATTACTGACGGTATCACGTTTTCGTTTGGTCTAAACGCACTGACCGTCTGTTCAAAAAACCAGGGTCGTACGGCTAAGAGGGAAACCCCTGACGAACGTGCATACTGGGGTAGGGGTTTTCCAGCGGGTGGCCAAAACAAACTCGGGCTCGCAAGACCATCAGGTAGTTAGTTGTCTGGTGGGAGTGTGATGCCCAGCTTGACCATATCCCGAGCAAATGTAGGCCTGGGTGTCAGGCACCATAAGTCGTGTGAACGTTGCACCGCTGCTGCGGTCTTCAAGCTGCCGGCACGATGGCCGATCCCACGCATAAAATGTTTGCATTTACAACGCAGCTCTCACCGCGGATTGCAGGTGGACTAGGTTAGCCACCTTAATAGCCCACGCGGTTGTCTCTGCGGAAACATTGTACTCTCTTCTACCGATTACGGCACGCCCAAGGCGTTCTAGCGTTGGTGTCTACGTTCAAGGCTCAGAAGGTTTGCCGGCGAAATGACCGGCACTGGCTGTGTAGTCATGGTTGAGTTGATTGCATAGTCAGCCCGGACTGTAGTGTGAGATAGCTGTACAGCTGTGTTGACTGTATGACTGATCTGGACGGGATAGTCAACATTTTCTTTTCTTAGAGCCACCATCCTAGTGGTCCTATGATAAGAACCTGGTGAGGTCAGCCGAAGTGAAAATCACTTTCCTCGCGAAGAAAATTCCCGATCTCGCGCCTGTCATCCATACCAGCTGCGGAAGCCGTGGTGCGTCTTTTCTCATATTCTGGGTATATCATCTCTGCGCGGAGCTAAGGCCGTGAACCCGTTCAGGTCAAGCCCACCATCGGATTTTTTCAAAACCGAGGAGCGCTTCGTAGCACATCGTAGTTGGACTCGAAACCCGAAAAAGGAAGCGATTTTGATCGTCTATCGTTGGAGGCACTTAACCCTTCCAAGCTGGTATAGCAGATACTCCGGAATCTAATTGATAGAGGTCAAAGTGCACCGCGATCTCCGCAACAAATTTAGCGCGATTGAAATCCGCATATATAAGTTTGTATTGAATAAATTTAAGCCGGTCAACTGTAGCGGCTCGGTCAGGTGAGACATGCGGAAAGATGATAGGGTTACCGATATAAAAATCGGGAGATACCGCGGGGCCCTCCCAGCCTTTCATTCCAGAATCTGCGCCCGAAAAGACAACATCACTCTTGGCATGTCCGTCTTCGAGAAAAGCTTCCAGCAGATCTAGTGCGAGCTGACAAAGAATGGATGGACCTACAAAAAGTCCACATGACTTAGCAACGAACAGCGCTACATCCCGCCAGGCGGGAACGTCAGGGGGACTGAAGGCGTCGACTTCTTTGTCGATAAGTGTGCTGCATTTGCGATGATATCAACTGCTGCTCTCTTAAGCTTTCCGTCGCGAGGAGAGTCTGATGAGGTACTGTCGGCGCTAGAGGTGGCTATCCTTTGTTCCAGCACCAAGCCCATCGGCGTTGCCTCTGAACGCGACGGCAGCAAGTGCCGTAGCAACAGCCATCCCTAACACGAGATCTTAGTAGTAATATCCAGGTACACTTGAGGTAAATTATTTTTCACCACCCAGATTCCCACCCAAAAGC
>JAHQIV010000357.1:0-22907 GCA_030463285.1 Phytophthora europaea
AGCAAGTGTCGGCGCTGCTGCGGCAGGCGTCCGGTCTTCTCTCTCTCTGCCATGCCAAATGCGTGTGCGTCGGTAAAACGGACGACGCTCGCTCGAAAGCGGCAGGCTGTACCGGTCGGAGCGGCACACCGTGCCGGCAGCTGGATTCGCGCACCCCTACCCCTTTCCCAAACTCTCCTCTGAAAGCCTGTCGCATGGCACCATGCTGTTGGGCGGTGCCGCCAGGAACCGCGACTGTATTGGTTTTGGCGTCTCTCGATGTATGCCGCGAAGCAGGTTTTGTTAATCGGCGGGCACGTTGCGCGCGACCGGCAGGCATATTATATAGTACATGTACTTGCCGAGCACTGACCGGCAGGTGTGGAGCAGGATCAACCGCGCCAGAATGAAGACAGGGGACCGGTCGGTTTGGAAATTTTGTCTAGAACACCCGATACCTTCGCTGCGCTCCAGAGTTTGGTTCAACAACGCAATATGATCTCGACTTGATGTTCATTGCTGCCCTTCAGCAAAAACATATCACAGAGTGACAGCATTTACGACACTCCCCGGGTTCGTTAGAGAAGACACCTTACTGCCAAACTACGGATTTTAACAATTTCGGTTTTGCATACACATTGTGTCATCAACACGTTTCAATTGCATACTGACACTGCAGTACTAGTCAATTCAAGCTCCTCGAAAGAGTGTCCGCAGATTAGGTTAAGCCAACTTCCCTTTCACGCACGTGGATGAAAATCGACTGGAGGGAGCTGGCGTTCGCGTTAGCGGAGGCTGATGGAAATGTGCTGCTTGACTCAAGGAAGTCGACGCGCATTGCAAAGGCGAATACGAGCGAGTGCACTATCTGCACTGACCCTACCCAGCTCAAGATGAAGTACTGAAGTGCAAGTCCGAGACATGCAAAAGCGCTTGCCCCCAGGTCCGTTGCGGATGCCGCAGAAAGGTGCTAACCTGCTCCCTCACGCAAAAAATGACTGTGTATGAAACTGGGAACCACTTTACGGACGCGCAATCTCCTCGAAAAACGGGTCTAACACGACAGCAGAAACAATTTTGCCAGGAGCTTGCGGCTCAACGAATGAAGCCGGCTCGCATTCGGAATGCACTGCGAGTCAAGTTGGGATTGGAAGGAGACAGAATTCCCCGTTTGCGCTCGGTTCAGAACTTCGTCAACTACTATCCGAAGACTCAGCTTGGTTACAACGATGAACACGACGATATCACTGAGGCTGTGGGAGCTATGGCGTACGGTGCCGGACAGGACGAGTCGACACCGATATCTTTTACATACGGCAAAACATCGGAGGTACAACTCGTGATAGGAGACGGATCTGACGAGGAACCTTTCATGGTGGGCCTCGCATCCAAAACAACGTTTGCGCGTCTTGACCGGGATCCGAAGACCTTCATTTTTCACATTGACACGACTTTCAAACTTTCCCAGCTCATCTATCCCGTTCTCGTGTTGGGGATATCAGATCGCGCGCGCAGATTTCACTTAGTCGCGTTCTGCATCGTATCCCAACGTATCGAGAATGTGTACACAATGGCGCTACTCGCATTCCGCGCGATATACACGGAGGTGGCCGGAAAGCAAATTCGCCTGAGGTTTGTAATGGGTGACGCGGAGGGCGGTCAACTGAACGGGTTGGAACAAGGTTTTCGCTGTGACTCAGCCTTCGTCTTCTTAATGTGCTTCTTTCACGTAATGAAAAAGGTTCAAGAAAGAACAAATTCACTTCCGGATCGAGTTGCGAATGCAGTACTCGCGCAGATATACGACATGCATTTCAGCCCTAGCCACACAGAGCTGAATCAAGTCATGAACTACTACTTAAGGCAATGGAGTATGTGACGAGGCTCCCCTCAGATCTTTCGGAGAACTCATCAAGAATCTGCCAGTGACCACTCTCAGCCGAAAGACGCCTGTGATTGGTTGAAGAATGGCTGACCCCAACGATGGTGGCGCTGACTTCAACCGGCTCGGAAGTACGTACCCTGTTGCCAGTTGAAACATGGGAGCGCAGCCAAGAGCCGACGACTACTTTCCGAAACGTACGTGAGTGGTCTCTGATTGTGTAGAACGGATATTTCGAGCTGAGTATGGGATGACCAAGCTGTGCTGAAGATGGCCCTGCGGGATCGCGCTGAGAGCGGTGAGTTTGAATGGAGACACTCCGAACCTGATGGACTCTGGGAGCCCGCGAACCACGTGGGGCTGAGCTCGCCCGGCTTTGATGGGTGTTCGCTGAGCTCAAGAATGGTGATATCGATAGTATCCGCGCTCAGCTCGAAGTGCCCAGGTCAAGTATGGCTGAGCTCAAGCAACGTCAGCAGTGATTTACCGAGCACAGAAGTCATGATCTGGAAGATGGTGAGTCTCAGCGAGGAACGTCTGGATTGGCTACGATGGAGCTCGGATATCACAGGGTTGTGCACACGAGGTCAACAAGTGAACTTGAGTCTGAGCGGACAGTTTGGGGTCTCCGCGGAAGTGGACGCTGGTGGATGCTGACTTCGAAGGTCTTAGTATGGATCTTATCTGAGCCCAGGGGGTCTTGGCTAGTCGCCGACGGATGCCCGAAAGGTTGTCGCACGCGTGAGGGTCGCGTCATCAAATGATGACGGACATAAATCAGCTGTGGCACAATCCGACGCATCCTGATTGCTTACCTCGACCAGCCAATCAGAGACCTGGGATCCGCCACTCATCGCTGAAGTATCACTGAGCCACCGCCTGACGCCGCTAGACTTCTCCGAGCTCGGCCAGGCATTGGCTAGACTCATGTTAAAGCGCCGCTCGCAAGACGATCTTTTTGCCTTTGTTTGGGTGCGCTCCGAACGACGCCGAGCGCCCCCCCCCCCCCCCATAGGTCTTTGTTTGCATGTATAAAGTATTAATCAAAATCGAATTGCCCCGAAGGCCGTACGAGTAAGTGTGTACCTGTGGAAAAGGGTGTCTGAGGAGACTCCATCAAAACTCAAGCCCCATATCGACCATTTGGGTGTACCTCGGTGTGAAGGGGTGCCTATTTGGCTATTTCATTTTGCTACACGTCAGCAGGCCGAACTAGGTGGCTGTACCCAGCGTGTATTTCATATTTTCGGGTAGAAGGTGATTTACTCGGAGGTTTCGGCAGAACAGCGCCTGGGATAGTGGTTCTCAGAGCTGTTGGATGGATTTCGTGTGGCGCTGAGCCTGGGATAGTGGTTCTCAGCTCGGCCGTGTCGTCTACGTCAAGCCGCGGTGCGCGGAAGCCGCTCGGAGGAAGTGAAGAAGCAAGGAAGACCAGGTGTGGTCTTGGAGGAAGCAGACAAGTTGTGTGTGGAGTGTATTGTGAAGTATCGTGTCTACAATGAAGAAAACCCGGGGCAGATTGGGCCAGGACACGTGCAGACGAAGGCCTGTTGAGATGGGAGCCGGCTTCGTTTGGAGACATCTGAAGACAACTGGACTGGAATCAAGGTTAGCGTGGCTGACTGACGTCTAGGTGCGTAGCCCCAGACAGAACCGTCAAGGGGATCGCAAGGGAGGCGCACACGCCGCGTTGAACCAAGGGTTCGAGCTTGGAGGTCTCGGTCGAGTCCAGCTGAGATCTTTCAGCTGAGACTCTAAGACTCTGAGCCCCTCTGAGCTTAGACCTTACGTTTAGCGATTCAAGTTTTCTCAAGGTTTGTTCTGAACGCTGGGAAGTTGCCCTCACCTCACCACAAGTAAGTTGAATGAGCTAGCAGTGTTTTCGGCTTATTTCGAGGCGCAGTGGTTGAAATTGCGGTATTCGAGGTGACAGTGCTGTTACATGGAACCAGGGTTCGCTACAAAAACCAAACCGGTCAAACAATTCAATCGCCTCATCAAGCGTGACTACACTTTGCGATGTCGTCTAAAAATGGCCTGTTAATCAAAGTTTTATCCGAGTGTTGTACAAACCAGTCGCATGCAAACCGATCATTCCACATGAGTCGTGAGCCGACTGCACGGCTTCTTCGAGGGGCCAATCAATTAGTATCTGACAAGTTGCTGATGTTTGGGCCCGAGCCGGTCGGAAGAACACCACGTTGTCATATTCGCGTGGTTTCCCGCCCGGCACGTCGTTTTTTTTTCATTCCAGCGAAGAAGCGGACTGTGGAGTACCTGGGTGTGACAGCTCAGATGGGCTGGAACTACGCGGCCATGGAATACATGGGTCAACCTCCTGAAGGCTGGCTTGTCGACATGCCCGCGGGTTGGTGTCAGTGTCGATACTGGAGAAAGTTTGGGTGTTGCATTCATTTGCTCCATGGTAGACTTGCGTCCTACCGAGACAACGCACAAGGAAAGCGAATTCTAGTCAACAGAAGCATCGTACGTCAGGAAGGAGCTGTGGTATTACAGGATGCGATTGACAGAGGTCGACCGGCCGTTGACGCCGATGTGCTCCCAGATGGATGGATCCTGACTACGCGACACGCAAGCTCAGATATGGGACGGATGTGACGGACCGCCCCGTAGGAGGAAGTTACGGGATGGATCCTATGAGATGTCCCGTATTCCGAGGGTAGGGCACCGGATCCGGCCAGTTTAGGACCGATCCCGGACCGAGGGGCCCGGATCCATAGTTAGATCAAGATGTAGGTCAAACGTGAGGCTCAGGAGAGCCCGAGGGAGAGAGATCAGGTTAACACTTAAATCAGAACCGAATTTGCACTGGAAGACTCACTTGGCTATAGTATAGGGGATTTACATTGGCCCCATACTTAGCTCAAGTGTATTTTGGTAATCTTCCTGCAACACGTGGCAGCCCCTGGATAGCTTGGCCAGGTAGCGCGCGCCCTTCGAGCTCTCAACCCCCTCAAAGATCCCGCTATTGGATGCGTCAAGCAACGTAAAGGAACAAGGACAACCCCGCAAGGGAACAAGGAACCCCCGCAAAGGAACAACTCCGGATCGCACATTTATATTGTGGATCCACAAGGCCTGCTCAAGTAGCTCAAGGCCGACCCTACTCGGATCCCGTGCGCAGGAATACCCGCGCGGATCCACCCCCTCTCAAGTCCCCACAAGGACGTCCACCGCTCACCAAGTGCGCATCTCGTGTCAACGAGAGAGCTGTACCAGCCTGCCGACGGGTACACAAGGTGAACCACTCAGCAACTACACGGCCGTCGGAGTACCCCCTCCGTTAGTCGGTGTCTGGGCGCAGTGTGTACAAGTTGGGATCCCTAGAAAATTCTAGCGGATCTGCTCCACCACAGATCGAACCAACCTGCAGCTGGTACGACGCCTGCTGGGAGACCGATGTCGAACAAAGGAGCTCTCACGTTGATGTATTGTCTTTTAAACTTCTTACACTGAATATTGAATTTGCATATGAACTGATGACATGGTTAAACTTCTTGTCAACACGCCCACACTCCCTTACTATGGATTCACCATTTCTGTCAGATTGTTGCTCAAACCGATGGGCGATTGCAGCTAGTAGATTTCTTAGCGATCCTTTGGTTGCTACCATATAGGCAGCGTTCCTCAAGAACAATGGTATATTGAGCGACCAAAGGCAATATCGATTCTATTTACTTCATATATATCGTCGATATTGTACTATGGGTTTGTTACCAACGGGCCATTTACCAGACGCAGCAGGTGGAGTTAACTCGGGCGGTGAACCCGACTTTCAGAGCTGCAGCAGCATTGCATTGTACGCCCCTTCCCGTCTAAGTCGTTCCTTTCGCTGAGTCAGACTAATGCGTTCCTGCCGAGCGATACGTATGCACTCGATGAACCCTGCATGAGTGCGTTTAAGCAGTTTGGTGTCCGAGCATCACATATATCTAGATCAGTTCGGCGCAGACACAGTTCCAACACCTCGACTTCATCGCGCGGGTCTTCATCTTCATCTTCGTCAATGATGAACTGGCGCGGAAGCGTTCAGTACTTGTGCCGCAACTCCTTTCCGTGACGGCTACGTAGAAAGCTGTCGTCCTTCGCCTGACGCTCAGCACGATAGATATCCTTCCGCGACCAAGCGTAGTCTTGAGCTTTGGTGCCCCCATGCATTCTGCAGAACATCCAGAAGCGTCCGCCCATCTTCGTTGCAAGTCCGAGAGTGAAGACCCAAACCAAACTCTATACAAATGATAGGCGGAATATCGTTAACTGTGCGTATCAGTCATATACAGTAACCCATGCATATATCACTGTACCTTCTCCACGTGTACGGTACGTTGCACTGTACATATGATCCCATCACGGTACTACCTATAGTACCGTGATGTCACTCACCGTACCGTCTTTATAACTCACGTTCTCAACGCGATGCCCTTATCTTCACTGTCACGAACTCAATCCCAATGACGGCGATCAGTTACACGAAAGAAGGGCTACTTGTTCTGCTTCCATTGTCATTCCGGCTTGTCTCGCTTGGGCAAATACACGTACTAAATTGTGTCCATGCCGTAAATGCAGGACCGGCGGATGCACTATGATCCATTTCAGATAATATTCATTTTAGATGAATTATGTATTTAACCTCCTCGCAGTCAATTTTGGAGATAATCGCCTCAGTGAGGTGTCATTCGTTTTGTCCTGCTCTTTTGCATCCTACCTCACTACGATTTATCTGATCCGCCTACTTCCGCGATAGATTGTTGACGTCACGGCACTTGGTGGTACGATACGCGTGGGTAAACCAAGTATTCCTATAATCGATTGTGAGTTCTTCTCCTGCTGAAATGTTACGGCATGCCTTCACCACGACTTGAACATCACGATTGTGCATCTGTTCGATGAAATCGGTATTGGGATCGCAGCTGTGGTTAATCACCTGGCGACGGTTCCCCATGTTTGCGCGTCGATATAAAGTTGCTTGTTACCCCTTCCTCGCGATTGCAAAATGAAATCACGTAGTGATACTGGCGTGGGTCTGCTTCATAATCGTGGTCCGTCAACAACCCCGTGTATGACGCAATCGTTGACCCGACACGGATCCTGTCCGTCGCCTGAACTCCAATTCAACTACTTGACTCGAACAATTCCACGTCCTTCATTTCGTAGATGCCGTTGGAGCAGCTCCCCCCAAAGATACAGTTGTCCGATGCACAAAATGCATGACTTCCTGGGTTAGAACAGACATCTGGATAGCAGTCTCCAAAACAAGCACATCGCGAGCCAGGCCACTTATCCTTCAATACAACTCCATTCTTCACGTTGAGACGGAGAAAGTATACAAGCGTGGATGGCCACGCAACTGCAGCACCTCCAGTTTCCTCTTCCCCAACTGCTGGCTCTGCAACCGCGGCATCAGTTGCGTTCGCTTCATCCATCTCATTTTCGGCAGTCGTTGCTGAACAACAGAAAAGGGGCGTGCCACTGAGGGACTCTAAGCGAGCTTGCATTTAAGCGCCTCCAATGCCTGGGTGTGGCGGGAGGTTAAACGCGAGAAGGAAAATCTGAAACTACCTGTGCGACAGCTTCTTGCGGCCTTCTACGTTGGTTTCATCTTTTGCCGCCTCCGCCAAAAAGCTATTTTCGAGCTCTTCTCGAAAATTCCCAGTTCTGCCACTTCAAGCTCTTGTTCTGCTACTTCGGGCTCTGGTTCTACCGGTCCTGCAATCTGAGAAAGTGGGGCTGGCTTGAATTCTTCCTCGCGCTCGACTCGAAGCCGTTGTAGCGCCGCGAGCACGCCTGGTACTTCTAGGTACGCTTGAATACACATTGGCTTCATTGTCTTGGCGTGGTAAATTCTCCTGGAGTCCTTGACTGCTGCCCGGTGTGCCTGGCAAGCTGGCTTCTGCGATAGAGCAGTGGGCCACGGGTTGGTTTTCGCCTGCATCTGCATCTGCTTATGCGATTGTGCGCGCTCCGTGTAGTTTTTTGTTTCCCGTTCACCGGCCGCAGTGGCTTCTAGTTTCACACCCGGTCCACGATGGACCTCGCCTCTTGCCCTAGCTTCTGTGAGTGCTCTGACATCACCCTCTTCGTCGCAGCTGCGCACAGTGAGGTCAATCACGTACTCCTCACCGCCTCGCTGCTCCTCGTCGCTTGACTGCTCACTGCTTACGAGATCGATCATATCGCTTGCGTTCATCTTTCTGAATGAATGCAGACCAGCGCCGCACAATTTCCACATTAAGTGCAACCCGTCAATACGTGAGCACACCAATCTAAGTGTCAAAACTCGGTAGGGACACTTACCAAAATGCGGTAGCTGGGGGCCACTAGCCTCAGGTCGAATTCAGGCTGCGCTTGTTCGGCCAGGTGGCGGAAGCCTGTCTTCTACGCGTGATCATAAAACGAGGGGGCTCGGCGGTTCTCGCCCCTTTTACGAAACCACAAAAAAGGAAATGTGTTTTTCAGGCCTGGTTCGGTATTCTATATATTTCTCAATATAATTGTATGACTCCTATTTAAAAATGATATGTCTTTACTGATCGACATTAAGAGGTTATGTTTTACGGAAAATGGGACCCCACTCGAAACGCTGTTTAGCTCTGAAATAAGTTTCAGAGAATACAGGATATATGAGCGGTCTGGCGATGACCCGGGTCATTAAAGGAACCCAGCTCTCAAAAAATCCATGTAACAGAATATGCATTGTATTAGTTCAATCATTTACACTGTGTAACTTACACAAGTGCGAAGTCGCCGTTAGTTGCCACTCCTGTCGCGTTACCGCTGTTGACGTTGGACTCCGTTGGACTGCTCTCGGTGCTGTAAGCGACGACTATACTGCCGCTGCTGTGGGGTACTGCGCTGTCGGATATAGAGACTGTGTTCGTGGCGTGTTCACCAGCATGAAGCGGCCTGAAGAAGGTTAAAATGGAAGGACTTCCGCCGACAATAGGCCGTTTGCTCGTCGGGCGCCCATGTTTCTTTTTCGGTGGAGGGTTGACACCGACTGCAACCCTCTTTTTGCTTCTTGCACTTGCGCAACCCGGATGTTCTCGTTCATCACCGTATTTTGTCGCTATCGGTGCTGGTGCTGATGGGTAGTATGACAGGTACTCCTGTGGGATTGAAAAGTATTTGAGAGCGAGCGACGTCTTTTTCTGGGTCTTCAGTGCTAGTAGTGGCTGACGCTGCAACCGCACGTCTTTTATCGATGCTATATCTAGATTGTACGCCTCGCCGAACAGATCTACCAGCAAGGTATTACGAATCGCCTTTGGATCCCCCTTCCCGATGAGAGAAAACGTCACCGCATCCTGGTGCTCTGTCGTAACGAGGTGCCGCATTGTGACAACCCCTGCATCTATCTCAAAAAAAAAAATCCCCGTGTATCCATCTGGCATCCGACGAAAGTATTTCGTGAGAAGCTGTTCCCAACCACAAAAGAATGGGCGGTCATCCTGCGATGATCGAGAAACTCAGCTTGAACGAGGAATTACCGTGATCCAGTAGAAAAGTACTGGATTGTCCCCCAGACCAGCATTCTTTTCCTTAGTACAGTAGAAATGAGCTACGTACGCAATTTCTGCAACATGTGAACTTCGTGTTGTCTACGGCCCGCTATTCTCTATTTATGGGACACAATATTGCACTAGCTATAAATGGGTACCCGCATCATGATAAGTTTCGAGGAAGTTGGTACAAACACATAAATCCGCTCATCGCTTAAGGTTAAGAATAGCAGTCCGCCATTTTCACGCGTGTCTCCATTGTTCAAATGACCAAGTCAAGAGCCAAAGCCCCGATCAACTACGGAATCGCGAATTTCTCACTCGAAGTTGCCGACCTCGGAGCTGCTCGCGAGTTAGGCCTTCTCCGAGACGACGTGACGGTCGAATCTGTAGATTCCTCAAGCTCTACGTACGGCCTAGCCTACGAAACGTGAGAAAACATCGCAAGTTCAGCATTTTCTTTACAGAAAGCGGTCCACAACAAGTGTAATGACTTTGCAGTCAGGTGTGGCTTTCAAATTTTTGTCAAGACAACTAGTGTGAAAGTCAACAACGCCGGTAACGCAAAATTTGCGTGCAAGGCACTGAATGGCATGCAATATTTCGACCGCTCTACACCCGTGGATCAGCTCACATGCCCGTTCTTCGTGAATGTTCATGGAAAATCGGGAAATTGGAAGATTACTCAGGCCAATTTTGCACACAATCACATCAAGTTTGTTGGGAGTGCTAAGGCCCCGTGCGTTGAAGGAACTGTACCGCGTCCCGCAACGCCCAAGCGTAATAAAACTCAGCACATCAGCCAGCTCACCTCAGTAGTTGAGACTGAAATGCTTCCAGCCCACAACGGATCTACGGCCACGATGAGCGGTGCAGCTATCAAGAATTTCTTGAAGTCGAAGGGAGCTGACGTAAGTGCTACAGCGATACCCAGGATGAAGCAGCAAATTGATGATTAAATCCATGATAATTTGGTGGAAAATTATCAAAAGTTGCGAGCTTATTTTGAGTTGATGACGCTCAAGAACCCTGGCTCGGTCTGGAGAGTAGAGACCGTACCGAACGGGCTGTCGTTTGGACGGGCTTGCTTTATCCCTAGTGCTGGAGTTCACATTGCTCAACATTGCAAAGGTTTAGTCGACTTTGATGGTGTCCACCTCAAAGAAGAAATGAACGAGCAGGGCATCTACGTCGTTGCAACCGTAAAGGATTACAATATCCACATTGTCCCTGTTGGTCTCGCACTGGTTCACCAAGAAGACAAGGACAACTGGATCGGGTTCTTGAGTGCTTTCAAGGAAGCTGTTGGCTCGGAGTTTTTGACGATTCTGTCAGATCGACAGAAAGGACTTATTTCGGCTGTTGCTATCGTCTTCCCAAAAGCCGGGCATCGATTTTGTCTACGGCACATTATGGACAACATTCACAGATCTTGCTCAAAGTTGTCCACTGAAGATCGTGGTTGGATATGCCGAATGGCACGCAGCGACTGTGATAAGGACTACAAGCTGTATCGTAGTGAGCTTTTCATCAATAATCCTGCTGCTGCTGAATTTTTAGATGGAATCGATCGATCAAACTAGGTGAAATTCAGCTTCCAAGAAAAATGCAACCTCCCCACGTTCAACGAGATAACATCAAACCTCTCTGAACAAGCCAACCACTGGATGGGTAGAGAGCTACGCAGTGCCAAACCACTCGACGAGTTTCACTTGTACTTCCGCAAATTGAGCAAACTAATGTCAGATAGGCGCCAACAAGTGGTAAATTGGACAAGAAAATCTGCACTTTCCGACCTTGTACCCAAGCTATCTGACCGACGCGCAGAGCGAATAGTAGCAGCTACAATGTGCAAGTTTACACCGCTCCTGGAAGATGCATACAGCGTGTTGTTCAAAGACCCGGTTGCCATTCCAGGTTACATCCACCCAGATCGAGTTGTCGATCTGCCTGCTGCAGAGTGTACTTGCGTCAACTGGCAGGACGAAATGTTTCCCTGTGTTCATGCGATTTGTGCGGCAACCCAAGTCGGTAAGAGAATTGAGGAATTGTATGACGCAAAGCGAACGTCGATCGAACATTTTCGCAGTACCTACACGGTGAAGTTTAATCCATGGCCGACTACTGCGACTTTACAGCAAGACGATGGTATCACCCCGTCGCAGCTGGAGCCAGCCCCTGATCGGATAGATAAACGTGGATTGAAGCCGGGTAAAAAGCCAAAGCACAAACGCAAAATCGCAAAAAACGCACTCTAGATACACAACAAGACTTCATCGTCACCATTCTAGGAAAATACAATTAAATGTGCCAGAATCTATCATGATATTCAGCTTTAGAAACCGTGTTCAAACCATCTAACTCATGAAATATACATTGCGTTCATTTAAATTCTAAACCGATAGAAATCTAGTCAACCATCAAAATAATGCGCGTGTAAAATTTAATTACCGAAGCTTCAGAATCCAAGTAGTACTAGCAACTTTACGAATGTACCACACTGTGGTACAACTTTTGGTGTATATTTTAAGACGTGAAGTATCTCAATAATAAATTGATGCAATTTTTACGTATCTACATTTTTAGCTTCAACAGTGAGCTAAAAATATGTGTCGAAAATAGGTTTTGAGCTGCTCAACCGGATCGGTGACGATGGCACTTTACCTTTTGCTGAATGCCGCGTCTCAACCCCCAACAGCGCCACGCTCGAAGATTCCAACGCCGATTAGATGGCTCCTTTTGGCGTCTCCGCCTGAATCCAGACATTTCTGCCCGTGGTGTAGCCGATGCGGACCAAGGTATACAGGCAGAGCCAGATTCTTCGACCGGACGTGGGCTGCTAGAAGAACGCCGCAGAGGAGGTGGACTCTTCGCGCAGAATCGGCGGGCCCGACGAGGTGCAAACGAACAATTGTACGAAGTAGAAAGGGTTTACGCGAAGCGTTGGCTTAACATCAGAGTTTATTATCTCATTCAATGGGTGGGATATCGAGAGCTCACATGGGATCCAGGAAGCCATCTGCCTGCCCGACTGAAAATGGAGTTTGAGCGGGAATCAATCAATTTCGTGTGGGTTTATCAGTCTACCAGAGGGAGGCGCCGTCCACACCGACTGCAGCCAACTCGCAGAAGCCCGAGGATCCTACCTTAAGGAGGCTTACCATAGGACCCGCATCTAATGCTTTCCGAATTTAACAACTACTGTCACAGTAGTTTTTTTTGTGCCGGTCTGGGGGACAATCCAGTACTTTTTTATTGGATCATGGTAATTCCTCCAGCTTGAACACTCGGTGTCTCGTTCATTTTGGTGACCACTTCTTCCGGTGTGTACAGGTTCAGGTTTTTCACTTTTTGCTTGCACCACGAGACAACGCGGTCCGCTGCGATTTGAGAGTGCCCTGGTAAGCAGAAAAGCAGCACTACTTTCTTGTAGTAGACGAGAGATAACATTGCGTAGAACATGAAGACCACTCGAGACTTGTTTTAGCCCACACAGTTATCCAGAATCTGAACAGCATCCTCGGGGCGTTTCCGGGATCTTGACCTTGCCGTTCAAACTGTTTATGGAGACGGAGATTATGCAAAAGACGAAGGCTACAGAGAGCATCAGCTCCTTTGCCTTGCCCACGCTCGTCGTAGACAAAAACGTTGTTTCTTCCACTCGTAATATCGGCAACCACAAAATTGTGGAGCATCAGGTTCGAGTTGAAATAGTCTGCAGAAGGTCTTCTATTGCCAAACACAGGCAAAGGAAGACCTCCACCGAAATCCTTAATTTGGATCAGCATGACGGGTATAGCAGTCTGCACAGCAGGCTCCTCACTTTGTGGAATATCCACGTGATCAGGAACAACATCGTTAGGCAATATTTGATGTGGTGCATGAGCTGCGACGTATTATTTAACAAAAGCAGTCATTGCACGCCGTTGGTTAATAGCAGCATCGAGATGCATAGATTTCTCTGTTTCAAGATCACAACGTTCCTTAACGAGCAATGTCAATTCTCACGCACGCGTCGCATAGATCTTGCTTAGCGTGAGACAAACGAAATCCAGGGAACTCGAAATGAACGTACTGCGTCCAGCGACTATAGAGAATCACGCGGCGTGGAACTGCTTCGGCTTTCCGCTTGTATCGTTCCCAAAGTTCACTGAAAGTAAAGCCCTCTTCAGCCAGATACTGTCGAGGACCTCGATGCGAGCAAGGGTAGCCTTCCTCGAAATTCCAATCGAGGCACGTACTACGGAAAACTCAATATCTTCAGCTGTCAATGCATGTTTGGGTGGCTTTCGCACTCTTCGTGCATGCAGAGTATCCACACCGTCCGCGACCACGTTTTTCAGTCGTGTAATCATTGATCCACCCACTCCAAATATTGATCTGATCTGTGCGTCAGGAACACCTTGACGAGGAAGACTAAGCACCATTCCTTCAGCTTGGGTATGCTCAGTACCATTCCACTTCGAGTCGAGGGCTCGGTACGTCTCCTGCAGGCGCTTCACCTGGTCCTCGCCAAGTGTGGCGTATGCGCGCTCTAGCGCACTTGGTCTTTCTCTAGCTGTTTGGTTCCGCTGTGGCTTGGTTTGATAGGAGCCACCTGTTCCTCCTGTACGTCGATGACCCGGATCCATGTTGTCTATGGGAGATATGCGACCCTCCACAAAAATAATTAAGTGTTTTTTGCGGTGACCCGGGTTACCGCCAGACCGCTCATATGGCACACCATACAAAGTCTCTTCGCACGAAGTAGCTCTGAAATTTGTGAACAGCGGATGGCTACTGTATTGTATTGTTGTCCATGATACTACATTTCTTTATGGTTTAACATTTCATCTTACATTAAAACGTTTTTTTAAGAACGGTATTTGTTTGACTATAATAAAGCTCAATCTATCGCATTAATGAGATTTGATTCGTGTTCACTTAGCATTGATCAAGAGGAGCATCTGGTGCGCCTATATCGCAGCCGCTCCATCTGCATCGTCTGCAAGTATAAATGTAGTCCCTAACCAGTTCTAAATACACTTAGGGCGAGGAATGACGCGAGCGAATTAATTTTGTGTCGACTGCGTAGCAGCATACCTTACCTGTACTTGCTATCTCAGTAAAAACTAACCAATATATAGTATATGCATTTGACATGGCCTCACATGTAGGCTACTCGTACGTACTTAAGAAGTGCTCGATGGTAATGCCGGAGCGATGTCACTGTGGTGGAGCAGATCCGCTAGAATTTCTAGGGATCCCAACTCACACACACCGCGCCCAGACACCGACTAACGGAGGGGGTACTCCGACGGCCGTGTAGTGCTGAGTGGTTCACCTTGTGTACCACTGTAGGTTTTCATAAGCACCATGTCAACTAATCCAATGGAGACGGTGTGGTAGTATTGCTTAAGTCACATCGCACGCTGGATGGAAAAGCGTTGCAGTCACGTTTGGTCGTGCGTGTCTGCGCCGCCCATTCTTATGTAGTCTCTAACCGATTGAGGAGCCGGAACTATGGGCACCTATCCGACAGAGATGTACCACAACACGAACGAGGCACACTGCAGCGCTCACCTCCATTCCACCGAAAGTAGAGATTCACCGAGTTGAGGGTTAACAACATGATTACGACGCCGATCACACCACATAGTCCAAACTCCAACAAATCGTAGCAAGCTAGGGGTAGATGCACGGCTAGCGATAGCACGAGCAATAGCAACCAGCACACGAACTGGATCACGGCGTACTTGCGTTTGCACGACGCTCCCAAAGACGCCCGACAGTACGAGACGACATGCGCATCTATATTTCAGAGCTTCTTCGTGCAACGTACGACACTCTTATCTTATTCACCAACGACTACAGTCTTTTCCACTCACCAGAGAAACTGGATCTACGTCAAAGTATAAATTTCGATCACTAAATAATCTAACTCCATCAAGCGTACTTCGAGCTTTGTTTGTCGTCCGTGGTCCGTCGGTAGGGTCCCTGTCTTGCAGCTTCGACCTTCCCTATCGCATATCACGCGCAGCACCCTGCCACTCATTACTCACCCACCCTACCGCATCACACCATCCTCTGGACTGGCTCCTATTATACCAAAATTACAAATATACCCGTGCGTGACAAGAATGACTAGCCTTGGTGTACCCCGCACAAAATCGGAACGCCGCCGAGCGCAGCGACGGCGGCACCGGATTCGCTGTATTGGATGCCGAAGGCGGCCCCCATTGGCCAAAAAGCTGTCGAGCGCAGCGAAGGCGGCCCACCCTGTCGATATTACGGACCCGCAGGGCCCGCCCAACTCTACATTTTCGCTCAACGCCTACACTTTTTGACGGTTTCCCATCACGGTGGCAGGATCCGTGGCGGAGAGTCGGACAAGCACCTCTTCTCTGTCGTTATGTGGCGGTACCCACTTTTTGTGTGTTTCTCAGCAAAGCTATGTGTTGATCTCATTCTAATGTGCTATCCAGTAAACCAATATACTTTTTAGTTTACTGTGTTTCCACGCAGTTGGTGTGCCAAAACGGAATGTTGGGCGATAACGAGTGGTTCTCAATTATATTGTGTTGCAATTACTAACGCCGTGTTCCACACGGGGAGCTCTGGATTTTGTTGACGAACTAAAAACCTCGTAGAATTTAAGTAGACGTTATAGCCGTAGGACGAGGTAAGTTTCCTCCACATCAGCTCCGCCTGCTTCACAGTCGCAGCATCTGCTGTAGCGTGCTTACCTACTTCTATAACCCACACAAGCAACGTAAAACACAGTTTTTTTTTCAATTCTACCGACTATGTTTGTTTTACACAGGCCTCTTCGCGCAACATTCAGTGGGTGATTGGGTTTTGATGTTGCTCCTGGCGGACAGGGTCAAAATTCACCAGTTTTTTTTCCATTGTGGTCCGGCTACAGGTTCTTCCGTAAGCATTTGTATTAAGGATATACAAGAATTTACAGTTCTAGCCTAGACGATGCTATTTCGAAGGGATATACGCCCTTTTCGGGAAAAAATAACAGGAAAGGGTCTAAGATAACAGGTTCATAATCTTGTGAAGATATTTTCACAACGGTTTTATTCTTGTGATTTATGTATCCAGAAATAGAGTTTTTTTACGTCGAGTTGCGTTGTCGTAAGTACTCTGGATTTAAAATCCAGAGAACTTAGGGACCCCTGCAAAGCAATATCTGCGTTAAGAATTAAGAATCTAACTTAAACGAATGTTATCTCTGTTGCAGCACGCTTAGCTAAGTACGACAGTTTATATCAGATGTTACGTGAATGTCCACCCAATACTCATCAAATTTAATACCCGCTCAACGGGAAAAACTTCGGAGCATCGGAGCGGATAAGGTACAAACATGCGGAACAGTAACGCAGACAAGGACGTGACATCGCCAACTAATAATACTGTACGAGTCGAGGACGAGGGCGTTCGGACACGCCTGAAAAAAGATCTTTCAAATACAACTGCACACGCATCTTCACTCCACGATCATTCCAGCCTAGCCCACCCGCCCCTTCAGCCTCGTCGGCTTCACCTAGCGCATCGCCTACGAAGATGCAGCACCTCGACGACTACGACGCTACTTCGGTTGTTGCGCGGCTCTACAATGCCGCTACAGCTACGACGAGCTGCAAGTTCCCCACTCGAGTTCGTCAATTCATCACCCCGGTGCTTCTAGCAATGCTGCATCGCTCAACACGCAGTTCGACACACACGCAGCATGACAACACGCAGCACGACAACATCCCACAGGCCAAACTCAAGAAGAATCGCACGTTGGTCTTGTGTTGCATATCGATACACACCCGGTGGGTGATAGCGAGTATTTCCTCAGCTCGCCACCGCAGAGTACGCACTCATCCGAAGAACCTGCGGAGGAAGCCATTCATGAATGTACAGTTCGCCATGGGTTCAACGTGACTAGGAAGCAAAGCGAAGAAAAAAACAAGTAGGGCGAAGTATTTTAAAAGTTGTCCGCGTGTGGTCGCTGGGGTCAACCGAAAAACACTCGCCGCTTGCGCGATGAAGATCGTATCAGGTCCGACAGGAGAGCAGGCGGCGCCGGCTGCCAAATGAGAATCAAAATTGTGCCAGCAGACAAGAGCAACCCAAATGGGGAATGGAAGATCATGTACACACGTGATGGCAGCCACGTTCACAACCACCCTCCAACTCGAGACATCCGTGTACATGAAACGCATCGCCAGCGATATGCGATATGCGAAACGACTCAAGACGTCGAACCAGCAAACCATAAACGATTTTATTGCAGTGGGCATCTTAACATCAAAGACTTAAGGGAAACGGTCAGTTAGGGACCGGTTTATTTGCCGCACTTGGCAATGGCGCTCCAGGCATTGTTTGGCGACGAAACAGAAAATTATGACAGGTCTGCGTTGCCTGGCGTTTCGGCAATCTTTCAAGCTTGAACTGGGCCCTGTACCAATGATATCGTGGATCGAAGCCTCCTTCCAAAGCTTCTCTCTAGGTCGACCTAAACCAATTGTAGGCCGAAATTTGACTTATATTCAGTATGGTCTGCAGCTCAACCGTCAACGTCTTGGAAGGGATAGGTATATTGTCATAGAGCATATTGTAATCTTTCAAGTATATAGGATGGTTTATAGATATTCAAGATTGAATCCACTTTCGGAAACGCTTGCCACTCAGGCGCACACACGCGCACCGCAAGCGAGCAAAATGTCGTGCCGGGCGCCGGCTCCTACAGAGCCCCAAGACCTCATCCGACCCTCCACGCGCCTTGTATAGTTGCCCAAGCGTTCTGGCTCGCGGCTCATGTCCTTCTAAGCGTCCAAGCAGTCTCCTTTGATTTGATGCTTCCGTTGCTAACCTCCATTTCTTGCAGGACTTCGTGTGTCAGCAGTCGACCGCCCACAGAGATGCGCTTGCGTTTCTTCGCCAAGTTCTTGCGCCGGGTGCTGGCAGCTTCAGTATCTCGTCCTCGACGACGGATTCCAGCTGCAGCCATGCGGCGAGCTCTACATGTCGTGGCGCCCCGTTTCGCGTCAAAGTGTCCAGGCACGCCTTCACCTGGACCAGCGACAGCGGGAACAGCCCGCAAGCCTTGAAACCTCGCTCCAGATTGCGACCGACCTTTGCCCCCCCCCCCACGCCAAGCTTGCCACCTTGATGGCGTCGTCCTTGCTGATGTTGAAGTAGCCGTTGTCGTCATCATCCACAAGCTCGCTGATGATGTTGTGGAGCTTGCTTTTGAGCGTGGCGAATACTGCAACGTCGAGAGGTTGCAAAAGATGGGTACCCTTGGGAGGCAGGAAAACTAGCAAGATGTTCAATGCATCAGCAACATCGACCGAGTAGTGAGATCCGCAGCCATCCAGAATCAACACCTGCGGTCGCGGGATCGAAGCAGGCACTGACCGTGAAAAGAAGTGTAGTCATTCTTCAAAAATCTCCATGTTCATGAAGCCCGATGGCGACGTGGTCACAGCGGCACCAAGAACCACACAATTCGCCATCAACTGAGACGAGATAGTCCTGCCAGGTAGGATGAAAGCAGGAGACACCACGAAACCAGCTGCGTTCCCGCACGCAACAACCGTAAGATTGCTGCTGGTTCCGCTGAAAGCAGGAGACACCACGAAACCAGCTGCGTTCCCGCACGCAACAACCGTAAGATTGGAAAGCAGGAGACACCACGAAACCAGCTGCGTTCCCGCACGCAACAACCGTAAGATTGCTGCTGGTTCCGCTGTCCATACGTTGCTTGATCCGCGGACAGCGACCATTTTATTGCTCGCGAGCTGTTTCTGGAAGACAGTTTCGTCCATATTGAATAGCAGGGTGTGGTCGAGTTTCAGCTCGATGACCAGCTTCGCTAGAGTGTTGACAAGAGTGGTTAGATCAGCAGAAACGATGCAGTTGCGCTTCACGGCTAGCGACTGTGCTGATCGCCCCGTCAGATAAGGAAAACGCTTGTACCACCCCTCCCCAATACTTTACCACCACATAGCAATGCAACCTCCCGTGCTTTCAGAATGATACCAGAACGGCCCCGACGAGCTGCCGTCCGACGACCCAGTCGTAGAGGTGCTGTTCAGCGTCTTCGGGGAGGAATGGCTTCGGTCCTGGCCGAGCAGCGGTCAGATGCCTCCCTTCCTTTGCAGCCGCCAGCATTTCCGGATGGTTTGCTCGTGAATACCGAAAGCTTCGGCGGCTGCGCCGATGATAGAGCCCGCCTGAACGAGGGCGATGGTTGCTTTTTCTTCGCAGCGTATATACTGACCATGGTGCAGATTTGGAAATGAGAATGCTCACACGATGTTTGTGGCAACGATGCGCTGCCACCGCCCAGTGTGTTGCGCTCCGCTCCCGCCACCGCCACTAGTTTTCCCGCCAAAATACAGCTAATAGATTTGTGTAGGTTTCGTACTTAAATAATTTCAACGAGTGATATACAGGGAAGCCTAGTCATTGGCCTAAACACCCCCGGTCTCGAATTGACCAATAGGCCTCTAACTGACCGTTTTCCTTGTGTCATCATCCAACACTCGAACGAGAACGCGTTGGTGATCCCGAGTGGCATCTCGCATAAAAAGGGGTGGGCACGGCAAACGATGCTCGACTCGACCGGCGCGATCACAGCTCTCTTTCTTTCACTTAACAAAACCGGATTTCACTATTACTACGAAACGGATGAAAGTACCAATCGCTTGAAGTACCTGTTGTGAGCTCATCCTGATACCCTTGAACTAGCACGTGATTGCCTGAACATCCTCGTGCTTGACTTGTAAGCAAGCTATCAAACACGTACACGAGTGCTACAGAGACCCCAAGAAACAAGAGTAGATGAAGCCATACACGGGTGCATTTCGAAGACGTCAAGGGCGTCCTTGTGTTACGAGATGATGCGTATTTATCAATCTGATTATTCTATCTTCCTCCAGCCTAGCGACTTTAATTAACACTGGTGGATTCGAAGCAATGGGACAGGTGAGTTAGATGAAATCCTCGAACCCGCCACACCGTTGCAACGTCGTCGTGCTACTTCAAAGCGGCCATCACACCAAGCTGGCTTCGGGTCTAACAGCAATAGGCGAGAATCTTCCCAGTTTGAGACAATCGGCTCTGAACCCGCCCCCTCCGCACTGGTCGAGCAAACTGGGCAACAGGATCTAACCGATGAAGACGTTCTAGATGATAGTTTAGTCCTTGACGCACACCTTCCTCCGCGTTCCTGGGGCTACGCAGGTCTGAGTTGATAAACACGAAACAAACCCGTCCTCGTGTACGCGTTACTGCTCCGCATGTTTGTACCTTTTCCGCTCCGATGCTTCCAAGTTCGATACTCCAAAGTCCCCCCCCGCTCAATATTTCTCGGCTCAGAAGTAACTCCCCACGATTCCACACTTTTCGAAAGTTACTGTCAGTAATGGGCACATAATATGTGGCTGTCCGAACTGTGGTTTTTAATTTTTGTGGAAGAAACCGGATGTTCGATTAGTTCCAGTGAGTTCAATATTTTGTCTATCTAAAATCTAAGATCATGATTGGCTTGAGCCCGGCGAGATCTGTCTAAATCCGCTATCTTTGGGAACTTTCAGCGGTTTTAAAAAAATGGCGTTTTAGGTGACACAAAAAGGTACGGAAGCATGACTATTTTCGAAGCACGTATTGGATAGGTTCTAGTCAAAATTCCTATGGGCGATTGGTTCAAACCGCCGCGCAATCGCCCGAGCGTATACCGGTACTGCTTTGTGTATATTCTCGTTTAAGTACGAATGTAGCCATGACATGCGGCTCCTCGGCGATTCCAAAATTGATTAGGGAATTGTATAGGGCAATTCTTGAAACCGACCCGACTCGCAAATTTAGAAGAGTGGAGGTATATTGGCGCGCCATCAGACTTGCGCTCAGTATGCTCCCGGTGGAGGGATCGTGCTACAGCAACATAAAATCCACAGTACAAACTTGGCTTTTAAACAGAAAATCAGCTACTTTTGGTGTATTTTTGGTAACATATAAGGTTTTGAAGGTGATCAGAAAGGGGAACAAATTGAGGGTCAAAGTAAGCTCGCCGAATCCAGCCAAATTGCCGGCATCATATTTGCAAATGCGTTCGTTGCTCACGCTTACGCCAGGTGGCTAGGCTGTCTCACCCATAGCTATTCTATGAGGCCAAACATGTCTTCACAGCTGTCATATTGGCTCAGTGAGGCGCTTTCTTCTCCCTAAAAGCGGTTCTTTTGGGGATTTGAGGGCCATGACATCCATCCCTAGGAGGGATTTTCATTTTGGCCAACTCCCGACCAAATTCTATGGTTAAGTTCAGGCCTCTTTAATGGTGGGTTTTTGGGAAATCACCACGATTAGCTTTAATGGTGGGCTGAGATGGCAACTTAATTGTGGTATGGTGTGGGATGATACAAACAGTAAGATAACTGTATGGAAATGATTGCATCATATGGACTTGCCAAGTCTTCTTGTCTCTAGTGAAGCTATTCGTTCGAATTGCTTCGCGTGCAGAATTCCCTCGAGTGAAAAATCTGTCAGCGAGTGTCGATACTGGTCTCGTTCCCAACCGATGACCGAAAATCCGATTCCACGGTGGCAGTGTTAGGGAATGTCGTAGTCAATGTGCCACAAAACTGCTGTAAAGCTGTGATAAGGCGTCTATTGCTAATTTACCGCGGTCTCTTATGAACGCACGTGCATCAGCAACCTTAACTGCATACGAGCCTCTAACCACGTAGTCGTTTGATGGTAACAGCTGAAAAATTCTAACCGCAGGAAATGACCTGACACTGAGACCTGCGCCAATAAATTGTTGTTCAGATCGCGAAGTTGTGCTACTTGCTGACCAAATAGAGCAGCGAGGCCCTGAATTCGCTGGCGCGTAATGGACAAAATCTTGCCACAGTATTGAGTGACAGCAATACAAAACAACCGCTGCAGGGTGTTTTTATTGGTGGGTTGACTGGGGATGTTAATTGTCGTAAAGTGTGGAAAATCGAGTCATGCGAAATCTCTCTAATAGAGAGATTTCGGAGTTGTCCTCACCCTCTCATTACCCTCAACGGCATTTATTAAGCTTAAGTGCGCCCTCACATTTTATTGAATGTGATTTGATTTGCATTCATTTAGAAAGGTACAAGATGCTTACTTATTGTATGTAGTCGACATTTGGGGCTGAACTTAATCAAAGATAGAAGGTAAAGGTAGGGAAGGAATTCCCTGGATTTGATGAAATCTGGGGAAAATCACAGAGGAGAGGGCGAAAAAGGGTCACATCGGGTGCGAACTTAGGCTAATGTAAGGGTAAGGAATTGCTCCGAAATCTCTCTATTTCCCACATTTAAAGAGGCCTGGTTAAGTTCGCAAATTATGACCTCAAAATATCTCATCAATATGACTTCGATAGTCGCCATTCAGTCAGCGTTTTTGGCCGGACCCGCAGCATCTGGCCCGAAGCATGTCATCGCCGCAGTCCAGCGCAGCGCCCGCTTCGCCCCTCGCCGCCGTCGACGGCTCATCTTCTGCGCCTGCACCTC
>JAHQIV010000358.1:0-22885 GCA_030463285.1 Phytophthora europaea
CGGCCAGTACGCCTTCCAGCACGCGGCCAACACGCGCCACTGAGCTGCCGCGACGTGTAGGCGCCGGAGATCGGCGGTGGCGGGCTGCCGGGTTGACTATTTCTGCCGGTGAAGACCCCGACGCACCGGGTTTCGGGCTCCCGACTATATACCTAAGCTAATACCATTTTCTTTCAGGAAATCTGTGCGTCATTTAGTCAGGTGATGGTCATGAGCTATTTGCAGGCTACGCGATCTTGGACGGCTCTTTGCTGCGCCCCTCCGGTCTCCGGTACTGCAACGCACTACATAGCCAACAGAGCACGGAGATGACGCTTTTGGGCGGTGAAAGGAAGCCCAGTCTCAAGTAGAGAAGTAGTGAAGTGCCGAAGGCGTACAAGTGGAGACGACAGTGGAGCGTCTTGCTGAGTGCTGTCATGAACCGCCTCAGAGCGTCCACGTTGCCAATAACAACACCAAGCTGCATGTCCAGCGTCGTTGCTATTCCCCCGACAGCAATCGAGATCCGACCGAGCCCCAGGAATCATGTGACCAAGAAGGCGGCGGCGATTCCTGTACACAAGATGGCAACGTACGCGTTCTTCTTCTCATGCCATTGACTTCAAGCTCAATACACGCCCCAACACAAAATAGAGGCTGAATTACGCATCATTGACTGGAAAACCTTTCTTGGATGTGCGTGCATCCCACCGATGCAGCGCCAGTATCTAAGAGCCCCCGCACGATCAGCTGCTGGCCGCCACCGACGTCGAGCGATCATGGATGTTGGCCATTAATGGGCCCTTCACGGGGATCACGAGAGAGTAGTCGTACGTGATGTCGAACGGGTTCTCCACCGTCTTGATGTCGAAGCGGCTGAGAAGAACTGCCATGACCGTCTGCATCTCCAGCAGGGCAAAGCGCATGCCCAGACACTGGTGGGGTCCAGCCAAGAAGCTGAAGAATTTGAATGGCGACACCTTAAGCACACGACCGTCCTCGCCGATCCAGCGCTCCGGGCAGTACTCGGCGGCATCTTCGCCCCAGACGGTTGGCATACGCCCCATTGCGTACGTGGGCACGATCACGTGCGTACCGAACGGGACGTGAAGGCCACTGCTGAGCGTGGTCGACTGGTTCGGCGCGCGATGCACGGTGGCCATATAGAGGCGAAGGCTCTCCCTCATAGCTGCTTCCAGGTACGGCAGCTCCTGGAGATCTGCCATGGATGGAGCTTGAAGCTCGCCTGTGAGCAGCTCGGGCAGCTTCGCGTTGATCTCAGCGCGAATCTTTTCGAGGACCCGCGGGTGTCGGTTCATGTTGACGATCATCCAGGACATGCTGAACGAGGTGGTGTCTCGGCCGGCCAAAAAGAAGTTCATAACGGCGTCCCGCACCTCCATCACGTCGGCAGTGCTGTCCATTGTCTCCATGAAGAGTGTGGTCAAGTCCTTTTGCTGCTTTGAACCCGTCGCGGAGCTCTTGTTAGCCATGGACTGCTTCATGATCTCCATCACGAGGGCGTGCACGATGGTGCGAGCCTTGCGAAGCTCGCCTTCCTCGCCAACACCAAGACGCTTCTTCAACCGCCAGAGCCACATGGGGCTCTGGAGTCGAGACTGGAAGACAGACCCGTAAGTTTCGACCGCCTTGATGAACGGGTGCTCCATCTCGTCGTCGACATCACCTCCCAAGCCGTTGAGGTCCACACCAAAGCCAATTTTCGTGAAAACGTCACTCGAAAGCTTGGCCAGCAGCGACTTCATGCTCACGGGTCTGTCTGAACGAGCACACTCGGCCAGTACGTCCCGCAGCTGCAACGTCTTCTCCATTACCACTGCGTCCATGACGTCACGGAGCATACTCATCGAGAACAAATGGCTAGCGGTGCGTCGCTGCTTCAGCCACTTTTCACCGTCCACGCCGACAATCCCGTCGCCGAAGAAGTCGTGACTAATCTCGCAAATGTCGGGGCCCTTCTCGAAAATGTCCACCTGCGTCTTGAATACGTCCTCAATCTCTTGTGGTGACGTGAGCACCAATGTCGGCGGACGTCCAACGATGCGCAGGACCCACGGACGTCCACCCGCAGCTAGACACTGCTCCGTGAACCAGTCGTGGAAGCGGTCCTTGTGGTGCACCATCAAGTCCAGCGTGTGGCCCAACACGGGCAGCGACGAAGGCTCATAGAGCCCCTGGTCCGCGAGCACTCGGTTCACTGCCCGTCTCGCTACGACGACAGACACGATGTTCCAGCCGACGTACGCAGCGGTGGCAAGCGCGACTGCCGCCGCGGCCTTGTCGAAGGTGGCGTGCTGGCTCAGCGTCCACATAAGGAGGAACGCACGATTCACGGCGAATCGAGGAGTAGAGGTGCAAGGCCCCAGAGAGCGAACGCCCAGCTGATCCCGTCGATACCTTCGTGGTGGTCCAGAGTAAGTTGCTTCAACATCTGCGCGTGTCTGCGGGAGTCACCATCTTATCATGAGACTCTTATGCTAGGTTGAAGTGAAGTTGATAAGGTAATTACTGTAGTACATGTATGTTCATGAGTAAGTTTCACGCACGCAGCTAAAGCTTAGAATGCCGCGGCGGTCACCTCATGCACGGTGCACTCGAGCTTTCCCTTGATGGGCAGCGTGACGCTGTAGTCGTAAGTGATCTTGAACGGGTCCTCCACCGTCTTGATGTCGAAGCGGCTGAAGAGCACGGCGATGACCGTCTGCATCTCCAGCAGGGCGAAGCGCATGCCCAGGCACTGGTGCGGGCCGCCGCCGAACGTGATGAACTGGAAGGGGTTGACGAACTTGACCTTGCCAGTCTCCTCGTCGATCCAGCGGTCCGGGTTGTACTCGGCGGCATCCTCGCCCCACACCTTCTTCACGCGCGCGGCGGCGTACACCGACATGACCACGTACGACCCGTAGGGGACGAACGTGCCCTCGCGGAGCGTTGTCGACCGCATGGGCGTGCGGTGAACGCCCGTCATGTACAGACGCAGACTCTCCTTAAGCACAGCCTCGATGTAGGGCACCTTGTTCAGGTCTTCCATCGTGGGGACTTCCAGCTCGCCCGTCATGAGGCCCGGCAGCTTCTCGCGGATCTCGGCACGAAGCTTGGCCAGCACGCGCGGATGCCGGTTGAGGTTGACGATGACCCACGCCAAGCTGAAGCTGGTGGTCTCCTTCCCGGCGAGGAAGAAGTCCATCATAGCGTCGCGCAAGTCGGACGAGTCCGTCTTGCCCGTTGTGTCCACGAAGAGCGTGAGCAGGTCCGTCTTGGTGCTCCAGTCTTCAGCAGTCTTGCTCGCCATCGACTTGAGCATGACCTCGTTCAGCAGATCCGTGGCCACCTTGATGCAGCGCTTGAGCATGCGCTCGTCGCCAATGTTCAGGAAGCGCTTGAGCTTCCAGAACCACATCGGCGACTGCAGGCGAGCCCCGAACACCTCCGCGTACCCGTCGACGGCCTCGATGAACGGATGGTCCATCTCGGCGTTGAGGTCTCCGTCCAGGCCGTGCAGGTCCACGCCGAAGCCGATCTTGGTGAACACGTCGCTCGAGAACTTGCCCAGCAGCGACTTCATGGGGACGACCCGCCCTTCCTCCGCACACTGCGCGAGCACGTCGCGCAGCTTGAGGGACTTCTCGATGATGACCTCATCCATGACGTCGCGCAGCATCTTCATCGAGAACAAGTGGCTAGCGATGCGGCGCTGCTTGAGCCACTTCTCGCCGTCCACGCCGGCGACACCTTCACCGAAGATGTCGTGCTGCAGATCCACCAGTTCGTCACCACGCCCGAAGTTGTCGAACTGCGCCTTGAAGACATCTTCGCACGCCTCCGGGGACGTGAGGATCAGGGTCTGCGGGCGGCCGATGATGCTGAGCACCCAGGGCTTGCCGTCGCTGATCTGACTCTGCTCGGCCATCCAGTCTTGCAGTCGGTCCTTCTGGAAGTACATGACGTCGAGGGTGTTGCCCAGAATCGGCAGCGTTGACTTGGGGCGGTGCAGTCCCTGGGCGTCCAGCGCGCGCGTGATTTTCATCTCCTTGTACACCGCGACCAGCAGCTTGTAGCCCAGGTACAGGCCGCTGAGCGTCCCGGCGGCGAGCACCGCCTGCCGTTCGTGGTGCTGTGAGATCCCCCACATGCTGCTTGAATCCGATCGAAGTTGACTGCGAGACGCGAGGTGGATTCCGAAATGGTGGCGGTGCAGGCCCCAGCGTGGCGATCACTGCACCACCGCAAGGATCAGCAGGAGGAGGTTGTCGTGCTTTAGCGCGGGCCCATTTCGGATCGTCTCCAGCATGTCTCCCGTGGTATCTAATCGCGCCAGGAACGACCGCTTCAGATTTGACAGCTCTGCTCATTGGCTCCCGTGGTCTCTCCACTTCAACTGCAGCGCTCACGCCGGAGAAGGGGCGTCGAGGCACCGAACTGCGCATTGTCCACGTCGTGCCCGGGGTCCAATTCGCAGCTGCGAACCGCCGACAACGTAGCGCTGAGCCCGCCGGGCCTTCGTGCAACCTTCCCAACGACTCGGCATTCAAAGTCTCCATGGCTATGCTACATGTACAGCGTAACGTTATGTTGCTCTGGTGCGTTGAAAAGACCACGATGAAAAGCCAATGCGAAGTTACGTGCATGTACGTGCAGTACATGTAGTTGCTGTTGCCTAGAAGGCAGCGGGTGTGACGTGCCTCACAGTGACGTTGAGCGGGCCCTTGACGGGCAGGGTGATGGCGAAGTCGTAGGTGAGGTCGAACGGGTCCTCCGTCGTCTTGAGGTCCAAGTGGCTGAACAGCACGGCGACGGTCGTCTGGATCTGCAGCAGCGCGAAGCGCATGCCGAGGCACTGGCGAGGACCGGCGCCGAACGTGACGAACTTGAACGGGGACACGGGCGTGACCTTGCGCGTCGTGGCATCGATCCACCGTTCGGGTTTGTACTCGGCTGCGTCGTTGCCCCACACGCTTTTCACGCGCGCCGAGGCATACATGGGGATCATGACGGCGCAACCTTCCGGCACGAAGGTGCCGTCCCTGAGCGTCGTGGACGTGTTGGCCATGCGGTTGGAGGCCGTCATGTGCAGACGCAGACTCTCCTTCACCACGGCTTCCAGGTACGGGAGTTTCTGCAAGTCCTCCATCGTCGGGACCTCGATCTCGCCGGTCATGAGACCCGGCAGGTTCTGCCGGATCTCCTCCCGAAGCTTGGCAAGCACAGCCGGGTAGCGATTGAGGTTGATGAGGATCCACGACAGAGTGAAGCTCGACGTGTCCTTACTTGCCAGCAGGAATGACATGAGCGTGTCGTGAACCGCTTTCGGGTCGATGCTCGTGTTCGTCTCGACAAACAGCGTCAGCAGATCCGCCCGCTTCACCTCGCTGCTATCTCGGCGCCGAACCTCCAACGACTTGGCCAGCACCTCCTGCGTGAGGCTCTCCGCCACCTTGGCACTGCGCTTGAGTCTGCCCTCGTCACCGATACTCAGGAGGCGCTTGATTTTCCAGAACCATGCCGGGGACTGAACACGCGCTCCGAATACCTTCGCGTACACGTCAACAGCCTCGATGAAGGCGTTGTTCGAGTCCGAGCAGGGGTCGCTCTCCAGGCTGCGGAGGTCGACGCCGAAGCCGATCTTGGTGAACACCTCGCTTGTGAACTTGCCGAACAGTGACTTCATCGGAACGACTTTGCCTTCCTTCGCACACTCGACAAGGACCTCCTTGAGCTTGGTCACCTTCTCGATGATAACTTCGTCCATCACGTCGCGCAGCATTTTCATCGAGAAGAGGTGGCTGGCGACACGGCGCTGCTTCTGCCACTCCTCGCCGTCGACGCCTGCGATGCCGTCGCCGAAGATGTCGTAGATAACGTCCCGCAATTCCGAGCCGCGGCCGAAGTTGTCGAACTGCGTCTTGAAGACGTCCTCGCAGGCCTCAGGAGACGTGACCACCAATGCGTCCGGGCGACCAATAATGCTGAGCACCCAGGGCTTGCCCTCGCTGAGGTTGCTCTGCTCCGCCATCCAGTCCCACAACCGCTCCTTCTGGTAAAACATCACGTCAAGCGTGTTGCCCAGAATCGGCAGTGTGGACTTGGGGCGGTACAGTCCCTGGGCATCGAACGCACGGGCCATACTGCCCGACTTGTACATGGCGCAGAGTAGCTTGTAGCTGACGTACAACGTGCCCAGAGCCCCCGCCGCCAGCGCGGCCTCGCGCTCGTTCACTCGGTGCTGGGCCATTCCCCACATTGGTCGGAAGAATGTCTGGGACGATGCTTGAAGCACACTACGAAATGCGAAATGGGGGCTGCGGCAGCATTGGCGGTGAACACTAGCAACGCATACTGTAGCACTGTGTTACAGTAGCACTGCTACTAGCACACACACACACACACCACCGCAACCATCTTCCCGGATGCAAGACCAGCCATGCAGGAACTATGCAGCCAAGAGGCTCGTCTGAGGACGACACACTTTAGCCTTTTTTCGCGATGCCACCTACGCTGACTCAGCCACCAAGTGTATCCATCCGCACAGATGAAAATTGCAATACATGTACGAGAGATCATCAAGGTCGACACTTGTTTAAGCGCTAACGTAGTAGCTCGTGCTACCTCGCTCACGCAATTTCATGCACGGACACGTTGAGGGGGCCTTTCACCGGCAGCGTGAAGGCGATGTCGTACGTGATCTCGAACGGGTCGTCCACGGTCTTCAAATCGAAGCGACTGAAGAGCACTGCGATGGCAATCCGCATTTGCAACAGGGCAAAACGCATGCCGATGCACTGCCGTGGCCCCGCGATGAAGCTGATGAATTTGAATGACGACACGTGCTTGACTTTTCCCGTCTCGGGGTCGATCCACCGCTCGGGTTTGTATTCGTCGGCATCTTCTCCCCACACGCCCTTCATTCGGGCGGCAGCGTATAATGACACCATCACACCGCAGCCAAGTGGCACGAAGGTGCCATCACTGAGCGTCGTCGATTGGTTTGCAATGCGGTTTACCGCTGTCACGTACAGCCGGAGACTCTCTCTAACCACTGCCTCAAGATAAGGAAGGTTCTGCAAGTCTTCGAACGTTGGGACGTCGATCTCACCGTTCATCAACCCGGGCAGCTTGTCTCTGAATTCCGCGCGGAGTTTGGCCAGCACGGCAGGGTAGCGATTCAGGTTGACGATGACCCACGCCAAGCTGAAGCTGGTCGTCTCACTCCCGGCTAGTAGGAAGTTCATGACCGAATCGCGGACAACCTGCACGTCCGTGGTATCGCTCGCCTCCATGAAAAGGTTCAGCAGGTCTTTTCTCCCATTGGCATTGCCATCGGCCTTCTTCTCCAAGGACTTCCGCATGACTTCGTGGGTGAAGTCGTGGACGACTGTTTTGGCGTGTTTCAGCGCGCGTTCATCTCCGACGTTCAGCAACCGCTTCAGCTTCCACATCCACGTCGGCGACAGCAACCGAGCGCCAAGAACCTCTGTATAAACCTCCACTGCCTCCATGAACGGGTGGTCCATCTCGGAGTCCACATCGCCAGCGAGATTGTTGAGGTCCACTCCGAACCCGATCTTGGTGAATATGTCGCCCGACAACTTGGTCAGCAGCGACTTCATGCTCACGACGCGCCCTTGCTTCGCGCACTCGGCGAGCACGTCCCGCAACTGGAGCGACTTCTCCTTGGAGACCGCGTCCACAACCTCACGCAGCGTCCGAGCCGTGAACATGAGGCTGGCGGTGCGTCGCTGCTTGACCCACTTGTCACCGTCCGCGCCGATAATCCCATCGCCGAAAAAGGCGTAGAAGAGCTCGCGCATGTCGGCGCCTCGCTCGAAGGTCTCGAATTGCGTCTTGAAAATGTCTTCGAGCGCTTCGGGTGACGTGACGACGAGGGAGGTGGGACGCCCGACAACACGCAGCACCCAGGGTTTGCCTCCGCTGAGGTGGCTCTGCTCCGTCACCCAGTCCCAAAGTCGATCTCTCTCGAAGAGGAGAAGGTCTAGCGTGTTGCCGAGTACCGGGAGAGTCGACTCAGGCGAGTGGAGCTTTTGCTTCGCGATCGCCGCTTCAAGAACGCGCTGCGAGTAGAGAGAGACTGCGATTTTCCATCCTACGTAGAGGGCAGCAGCCGTTAGGAGAACTGCGCTGCTCGTTGCAGCGTGATTCTGTGGCGTCCACATGATCCAAGGCAAGGGGCGTCCTTTGGCGAAGATTCCGAACTGAGCTGCTGGTGTCGGGCGACCTGGCGGAGCAGTCCGCCAGCGATGTTGAAGTGCGCTAGCTGTATCGCTGGTGTCTGCAATTAGCCCAGCGTTTCGGGCGGAATTTTGCCCCAGGATACTTCAGTTTCGCCACCATGAGGGAGCCTAGTTTGGGGAGTCCTTCTGTTCCTCGTTGTGTTTTGCTGGTATCGAGACACAGCAGCACAGGCAGGAACCGCGGCCTGTTGCAGCGCTACATGTACAGCGGCTCTGCCAGAGCCTGAGCGTCCAGCGTGTTGCGCACTGCGAGCGTCGTGTAGGTCGAACGAGCAAGCGATTACATGTACTTCTTGACAGGAATGCGAAGGCTCGGATTCCTCTTCAGGAATGCATAGATACCTCCCATATGCAATTCTTTGGCATCATTTTTCTTTCAAAGGTCACTAACACTTACAACTACCGTTTCGGTACTCCAACCAGACCCTTTTGCAAGCATCCAAATGTCAAAATATGCGTTGTCGGGGGTACGTTGAAGTTCAGTGCGCGCGGCCGAAAGCTTCTCCAAATACACCAGACACTATTTTGAGCGCGAAATGGACAGCTACAACACAACACCAGCAGAGCGACCCAAGATCGTCGCGAAGCTGATGCCGTTCTTGCGCGCCCGAGCAGTACTCAACAATGACAAGTTCGCTGAAATTGGGAAGGGTGTCCGCAGCTGGCGAACTGTGAAGCTGATTTGAATCAGCTCTGGGGCCACTGGCGATTGTCGGTGGTCCCAGAGCACGAGCCTATCCGCGTCAACAGACTTCTCCAAGATCTTCGGGCTAGAGATCCAAACATCTCACTACGCGAATGTGCACGTCGCCTTGACATTCGTTGGACCACCTTCCGTGGCATTAACGCCAAGGTGGAAACTATGCCACCCTCCAACTTAATCTTTTCAAGGAGGAACCCGGATTTTGAGGATATCTACTTCAAGCATCTGAGACTCGCGCGGGACGAATGGCGACTTCAGGCATTCTCCTTGACCCACCTTACGGAGCAGTTCTCAAAGGACTTGGAGGAGGACTTCTTCGAAGTTGACGATTTATCGCTGAATACACAGCAACAGCTTGTATCCAAAGATCGGCAATTGGCAGCAGCCATGGCGATCGAGGGCCCTACGGCCGAGGAGCTTCAAGCGCTTGAAGAGTCCATGTCAGACGATGGCAACGCTCTCGATTTCCAGCCGGAGACGGGAGACGATTTTGAATTCAGGGAGGAGCTCAACGCTATTCGTGAATTCTTGATGGAAGAGAGCGAAGCTCTCCAAGAGCTTGTTGCCGAGGAGACCGCCACAGACGACGTCACAAACGCGGACGGCATCGACATACCGGCATACGAGAGCGACGCCTTCGATCTCGTGGACTTCGATGCCCCCCTCGATGCCCCCATCGCCGCCGGCGTGTCAGCTTTGATGCCTCCGATGTCACTGGCGTTCCCGACCTCGGCCATCACACCCGGGGTCCACGACCACCATGGCAACTCTCTAAGCACACTCCTGCGCAGACTCGCTCGTGGGGTTCCCGTCTACATCGGCCACGGTACCTCGCGCAATCGCGCTCGCGAGAGGTACTTGTATCGATATCGCCAGTACGAAGAAGCCAACATCTGCGTACGCTGCAAGAAAGAAAAGGTCTCAGCTTTCAAGACGTGTCAGACATGCCGTGCATTGAAAGCTCGAGAGTCACATACCGATTTCCTCCGCTTGTAGTCGACAACCTCATATAAGTGCGGCCAATCATATCCCTGCATTTTAGGCCGCTTAACACCTCCGCTTATAAGTTCCGCTACTATCATTTAGAGACATTCCAACCGGTATTGCACCGGTTGCATTGACTGGACCCGCGCATTTTGCGTTGAGAGAAGCAACCGAGAGAAAGGGGTCAAGGTGCTTCGGTCGCGCTGTAGGTGGGGGGAGGGGGGGGCGTGGCTAATGCACTCGCTGGTTGGTGCAGTGCATGCAACTGCTCCGGTGTTTCCCGCACTGCTGCCCACGTCAAGCAGAGCTACTGCAGTTGCTCCGTGGACTTGCTCGTGAGCTCAAGCACGAGTGTCCTCTAGAGGAGCCCATGCAGGGCTCAGTGAGGAACGGCAAGGGCAAGAAGAAAAGTGAGGCCAAAAGGAATAGGTACAAAGTCACCTCGTACAGCTGAAGATGATATATTGACATGGATTAATCACCGTTGTAATGAAGGCATTCCTATCTCACCTAAGATAGGATAGCAATAGAGCCTTAAGATGTAAGCATGCCTTGAGATGTAGCATCCGAGCGCTGGTATATGACATCAAATACTTTGATGCGTCGTGTATATGGAGACATGCATATAAGCCTCGCCTCAAGCTGTACGACAGCTAAAAGCCCCCGCCAGTGCGTGACCATGGCATAATAAGTAGACTATATGGACCAAATAGGAAGGTTAAATTTCAATTTAGTAGGGAACCAAAATCGGACGGCCCTTTTTCTGAATGGCACACTGTACCGGCATGTACCCTGTCTACTATAAGCGGAGGAAGTCGGTATATATATTTCCAAATATACCGATAATACCGGTTAACCGTGAGTAGTACCGGTAGTGTTTGTAAACCAGTAATACCGGTTATCCATAGTAGTACCGGTAGGGGATATATTACCGGTTATGTTTTGGTACTCGTACTGGTATTGCATGTAAACCAAGTACCACTATAACAGTACACGGTTCCTAAAATACACACATAATTCTTAAATAACACAAATATAAAGTTACAAGAACAAATCGATCCAAAAATACACCATGTAACACGGGGCTCCGCCCACCTCAAAATTAGACTCGAGCTCAGTAGGAAATCCCCAGCTGGACTAGGAATCCCCAGCTTTTGCGGTGGCTCACTAAAAATAATAGAAGAAATTCACGCCACCCAGGTTGAAGTGAGCAGGGTTTCAATTTCAGGGTTTCAATGCTCAACTTCGTGAGCTAATTTTTGTTTTACCCACGACTCTTCGTGCAACATTTGGGTGATTGGATCATCCTGGCTATAAATGTAAATTCGATATTCGTGAAAGGGTTAACAGTAAGCAAAAGTAGACTGCTTTGAGTAGCGCGGACAACACTGTACGCTTGACCACAACAGCCAATGCACTAATGACATCGGGTGGCACGGGCATTAGGTGGCGTTAGCTTTGCTCAAGTGACATTACCTAGTCAAACTCATTTTAAACGACTACTGTGAGTTCCACTTGAAATTTCTTTGCCTGATTGGTTGAATCAACCGACCGTTTGCAGTTGGTATAGCTCGGTTAACTAGAGGATTGGGCTGGTACATGTAGCGCTGTTCATACATAAATCTTGTCATGCTGCGTCCACATAAAATTGTGCATCTCCTGCGGCTGATCCGCAGCCGCAGGACATGCACGCGACACATATCCGAATGTGTAAGGTGACCTTACTAAGGTCAATGCGCTCTGAACCCGCCTAGCGGTAGGCGCTACGAACCCGTCAACCAGGGAGCACTGAAACCACTCGCACATCCCGACGCCTAACAGCTAACGTTAGTAGAGTTTTTCGCGCCTCGACGATAGCATGAAACGAGCATGTTGGCGACAGCAAACGTGGATACTTAAATGGTATCATACGTTAAGCTCGTATACAGAACACTTTCAGATCTTACGTGCTTAACGTATGATACTATTTAAGCCTCCATTTTTACCTGCTATAACATATACTTTTGACCTGTTATCTTTTCGAAAAATACAATATTTTATACAAATATGCAATTGTATAAGCTCCTTTCATTTGAAATTTGTATCGATACCTATTTGTCCTGGAGGCAATTATTGTTCACCGTTCTAGCCATTTGATCTATGCATTGGTCGTGTGTGTGTGGGGGGGTACTCTCCGACCCTGTTGGATTCTGTCGAGTTGAGAGCGGACTCGAGTTGTCTAAAAGTGGCCGTTTTATGGAGATCTGTACGATATCTGTACAAAATGACCGCGACGGATCCTATTAATACCGGTACGGGACTTGAAAAGTTCAAGCGAGTGCACCAATCAATGGAAGTGGGTCCAATTGTACTACATGGTACATCATCGCTCTCTCTAAGGGTGTCTAGGGGTACGCTCGATGCCCTTTTACGCACAGGAAGAGCGGACGATGAGCGGATGATGATACGCAATCAATGAATATCAGATCGTGGAATGAGGAATTCACTTGTTAATAATATTAATATCAATTGCACTCAATCAGCTGCCGGCGTCATCGAAAGAGGAATTCACTTGTTAATAATATTAATATCAATTGCACTCAATCAGCTGCCGGCGTCATCGAAAGGAAACTTCTCCAGCACTCGTCATTGTCGTCATGCTTCCATCGCAGAGAGAAACAAAATGTCTCCGGATCCTCCACATGAACAAACGTCTTCATCACGAGCGGGTCGTCCGTCTGGGTGGCTCCGTCTTTCAAACGACTGAAGACACGATCTTTGCACTGCGCATCCAAAACCTTCACGAAGACCTCAACCTAGATACACAAGCATAAGCACACTTGCCAGCACACAACATTACTGCGTGCGTACCTTGTATCTGCTGCCGATCGATGGATTCTTCTCGACACATCCAGGTATCATATTGACGATGGGAACATCATAGCTTAGACCGTCGTAATAGCCATGCATCTCGCGAGAGAGTGCAAGCCGATTGTTCGTGTCACGATCGTATGTGGCGAATTCTCGCTTGTGATCTCTGCTTTGCTTCCTTGACACCAAATGGCAACTCTCCGCCTTGCCATACGGTAGGAAGTACCGCTCATGCTCGATCCGTTGATAGCGAAACTCGTCAGTCGAGGAGTCCAAAACTGTAACGCTTGATGACAACGAAATGGACGACATCGTATCTTGCGGAGACTCCGACTCTTCTGGCTCGTAGTGCTCGTAAAAAATGCGCTGTAGTAGACTCGGCAATCCTGGAACTTGATCAACCGATGTCATGACTACTTGACCTTTGAGCGGAGAACCTATTGTCAATCGATCATCACGAAGAGCATTCTCGAATCGCAGAGCATTGTCCTCTGCAAAAGAAATGCAGTTAGTTACCGCAAGCAGCACTACCATGCAGCGACGAGATAAACGTACTGGTTTCGAAAAGAATATGGACGCACAACGTCTTGTCTTCATACCAGAGCGCGCTCTCCTTGTCATCAGAGCGACGAGCAGGATCGTAGTATCCAAGGTATGTTCCAGCCAATCGATAGAGTCTGCAGCGAACTCCTTTTGTGCTGAGAGCATTTTCAATCGATCCACGAACCAGCCATAAGCCACTTTGCTGCCTTGGTAACATGCCAGTTGATGTCGGAAGTTCCACCAAGACTTGAATCTCTTTACTCCCAGGCTGGAACGCCTTTCCAAAATATTCCTGATCATCCAGTGTCCATGACGAGAGCATTTTCTTATACGCGGTGTCGATGTCACCTTGCAAAAAGTCCTCTACAGTGTGATCATGCTTGAGCCACCCGTCGCCCTTCCTCGCCAAGTAGAGCGTCAATGCGCTTGCGGCAAATTTGTACTGGTGGTTGTATCTTTGCTTGTAGAAGATAGCCTCCTGCAGCACTTCCACTGTCGCATCACGTGCGACCTTCACGGAAAACACAGTTCCTTCGCCATACACCGCGCAATTGAGCTTCACCTCGTTCATGTTTCTTCTCTCCGGAATGTTCCAGGCTGAGAAAAACCCCTTCTTTTAATATACAAAATCGTTTAAGAACAATCTCTCTATAAGAACATACTATAGAAGCCCCTACCAGTATAGGACCGGTTTTTGAATAAGTACCGGTACTGAGGAATCGGAAATCCCCCGCGAATTAAAAGTGGGTATGATTTTATATCAAAATATCAAAAATGGGTAGGATTTCAAAAATAGTCATTCGAGAGACTCTCTAAGCGCCAGGGTCACGGGGTCACCCGGGGTCTTCACTACTTTCAATGACAGCCATCTAGAGTCATTTTAGACGCGGGGTCTTCAGGGGTCACGGGTCACCACATTTTTTTTTCCCTCTAGACATTTATATAATCGCGACAATATCATGATTTGTTATACTCTTTCTTTTATATATATTGATATAAATATAATAGTGATGAGTCTGGTGACCCTAGGAAATAAGCTTTGTTCTCTGATCAAGTAGCGACTGAATGGACATTAAAATAAGCTAAGTTGATGGAGTCATCATAGTGGTGACCCTTGAAGACCCAGGTGATCCAGCGTCTAGAGCTACTATCGAAGGACCATGTCGACTTGGCGTCTAAAGTGCCGGGCTCTGGCGGCGCCAGTGTGATACAAAAAAAGATATTATAGAAATTTTCCTTTCTAAGGTTTCTTTTATTTTACTTCAAGGTGCGAGCCCATCGAATAGCCCATATATCGTGTCTAAATAAATCAGCTTTCGAATTAGTGAATACCGGATTTTGCTTATACGAGATCAAATATGCTCGAAACGTAGGAGGTAGATCCATTGCATATATCAAAGGCAAAAAAGTCTTCCAGACATTTACTGGAGTTTGTTTGACTTGAATAGATTTATATAGAACTTATTTGATAACATTATGGTCATACCACCCTTTGTGGTCCATATAATGATCAACACATACAAGACATATATAAAATTACATTGATCACTATATATTACTGAATTTAAGATTCAGATTAATATAAAAATATTAATATACCATGGAAGTCGAGTATATCGATGAAGTTGAATCGGTTGATCCGATTACAATCGACTATGAATATGAAACAGCTAACGTCAAACCAATTCAACTAAATCAATCCGAAATATTTAGACCAGCTCTTTTGCTCCAAACGAATCAACCTCGAGAAAAGCCTGTTGAAATTTGCAAACTAATGCAATTGATCAATCGCCCTATCGAAAAGATCAAATTTGCCACGCTTGAGGACTATTTAAACTACAAAAAACAATACGGATAACTATGTTGTATTTTTTTATCAGCATTAATCGGACTGGGCTTTGAAGAGCTTGTAGAAATCATCGACTTTTCCATGTTGTAGATAGTAAAGCCACAAGACTGAGTATTGACCACAGTGACCGAAACGTGGATCTTGAATATCCACTTCACGATATTTGTAGTCTGATGGAATCACACGCGGTCTTGGAAGAGCTAATGGGTCGAAGTAAGCCTTTTCTTTATTAGAAACGGCGAGCCAATGCGTACCGCCGATCATCGGACTTCCCATGTTCAATATGGCATAATCTTTGCTTGGATCAAAATATTGCTTGTAATTGATTTGATCTACTTCAACGCCAAGCGAATTAGCGAGTTCCATGAGCTGATCATCAGTCGTTCTAGACAATTTAATAATTTGTTTCGCATTAATTCCTTTATTTTTGTGTCATATAATATATCAATCATTCAATATAAACGCATAAACTATGTCGACGGCTTCCGATATTTCCGCTTTCGAACACTCCGTTGAACCAGCTCCAGCTGATACACTTTTTAAAGATAAGAAATGACCTACATTCAGGATTCCACTTCGAACACTGGTCAATATGCTGGTCAAATTCAATTTAATCTCTCAACCATCTCTTCTCAGGCTGCTTTTGTGAGTTGGGAAGAAGCTATCATTGAACTTCCAATCAAACTTCAAATTACTAATGGAGGTGCCACATCTGTTACTTCGACCCAACCATGTACCATTGATCAATTGGTTCCAAAAGCAGGAGCATGGCAATTCATTGATAGTGTTCAGGTTGTTATTGATGGAACTACGGTTCAAACGAATCAAGTTCATGAAAATGTCAATTCGAATTTCAAGGCTCTCACTGAAATGCAATACAATGACTATATCAAGCATGGTCCAACAAGTAATTTCGTTATGGATGAATATGCCACCCCAACGATTCAAGGAGCCACTGCAACCCCGCTATCGCTTGATAATCTTTCCACGACTAATTTTATGACAGCTACTAGTAACATCGGTGAATTTGGCTTGGCTAACACATTTTCGAATCCAGGAGCAGCACAACGATCTTTATTCACTGCCCTTGATCAGCAAACTGGCAAACTTGCATTTGATATAATGGGAGGTAGTTCAGCTATTCAAGCGGTGTCTAAGCCTCAAGTATATGTTGCTCCCGCCGGTGCTGTTGCTGCTGGTTCGCCATTTTACGTTGCTCATTATTTGGCTTGTATTAAACTCAGGGATATTTCTGACTATTTCAAAAAGTGTCCGATGCAAAAGAATACTCGTGGATTTATCTATATTAACTACAATAGCTCCTTGACTACTTTGACTACGAATGGCACTGCCAGTGCTGTTGCTGTAGCTACCATTGCAAGTTTGAATAACAATATAAATTTTGGTAACACTTGTCCAGTTCTTTATAATACGAGTAGTGGAGTAACGACACCTGCGTTAGCTGGCGGACTTGCTTTGCCTGCTTCTGCAGTGACCCTTACTATTTCTGCTGATGTAAATGGCCTACCAACTGCCGGCTCCGGTATCACTCCATCGCAATCATTCTCTCGTCTTTTAGTTCCAACTTATACTCCGAGCCCAAGCGCTGATCATGCGTTAGTTCACAAGATGACATTTCGATACTTTGAGCGTATTACGAACAAATTCACTGTTGCTCCAGGTCAATCTTTTACTTGGACTATCAGTAATGGCATTGCTAATCCTAAGCGATTGATCATGCAACCTATTATTACTAAGCCAACGGCTGCTGCTACTGTATCGGATACGATTAATCCATTCCGTAGTCCATTCTCCACGGTTCCAGCAACTTGTAGTCCGTTTGCTGCTCTTAAGAATCTTCAAGTCACAGTTGGTAATGTTCCAATTTGGAATATTCCAGTTAGTTTTGGATATGACTTGTTCTTGCAAGAAATGTCTAAGTCTGGTGTTGATGGCGGTCTTGACGATATCACCTCAGCTGGTTAGCTATCTCAGCGCACTTGGGAGTCTTTGTATCGATTTGTTGCTGTTGATATCGGAAGACGTCTTCCAAGTGAAGATGGTGCAAGCAAATCTATTATTGTGTCTGGGACTTCCACTTTTGTAACTACGCTTTAACAATCTACTACCACGTGTTGCGTGAAGTGGTTGCTAGCGTTGATACGGCAATGGGAACGGTATCTCAAGGACCAGTTCAGCATTAAGCCTATTGTTAAGCAATTTCTAAAGTTTTTTTTGACCTTATCATATAGCAATAACCATGAGTGGATATTTCGCTGACAATCAAACTAAGCAAAAAGCGTATGATCGCTATTACAATGCTATGGCTAAAAGTGATTTTGTGCAAGGAAACAAACTGAAGGCTTTGATTCAACAGGATCTTTGGACGATGCAAGCACCGATTCACTTGCGAATCTGTTTCAGCAAGTAATGGCAAAAAATCGTGAGTATGAGTATGATGAAATCACTAAAAAGCTTACAAAAGGTCCTAAAGGTCCTCCTGTAATTGTCAAAGGTAAGAAGAAATCAACGGCTGAATCTATGGGCGATATCTACGATATGATGGGAGATGAAACTCCAAAGGCCTCCTCCCCTAAGAAAAAGAAATACATTCCAACCGTGACTGATACTGATATTGGAATGGATGCTCCGTCTGAAACAGAGGCTCAATATGAAACGAAGGCTCAACCAAAAGAGGAGTTTGGTGGTGATGTTGATTTTATGAATTCAGTAGTTGAAGAAGAATTGCAACACAGACGAGGTGGTCCAAAGCCAACAAATTTTCAAACAGTCGGTAATCGTGTTGATGAGTATCTAAAAGGTCAAAAGCTTAAAAAGTCTGCGAAAGTTGCAGCAGCGCGTGCTCTAAATAAGAAAATTGCCAAAGAAATTAAAAAAACGTGAAAGAAGCGAACCAAATCCTTATGTATCTCCGAATCAAAGACCAAAAAAGGCATCTAAAGGCAATATATCGTCTTTGTTGAAATCGATGGATAAGGAATCGAATGATATGGATATTGAGAATATCGATGATGACGACGATGATAATTTTAGAAGCGGATTAGAAGAAGAGGAGCGACTCCAGAAATTAAATACTACAGTAAAAAAATACTATAATAAAGTGTTTGTAGATATGAAAGCAAACAAAGGTTATACCCAGCAACGAATTTATGGTAGTATCCAACACAAGTTTGAGTCTGCAGTAGATGAGCGAAAAGGTAAGGATTATTTCAAAGATAACGCACCAAAACCAAAAGGCCAACCATTTCGTCTATACAAAAAGGAATTGAAAGGATGGCTCGATGGAATTTTCATCTAGAAAAAATATGATCCGATCTTTTGACTAACCAAGCTTAGCTCAGCTACTTTTTTTGTAAGCTGTTGGTTAGACTGAAGGCAAAGCCGCAAGTCTTCCGACTGCGACTCTACCTTAGTAATCAATTGCTTGATCATGATACAATTGATGGCTGTCATTTGGCTGTAGTCAATTTTTAATTGAACTCCATCATCAGGATCATCATCCGTTTCTTTTTCTAAATTATCATTTTCATTGAACGATACCAATTCACCAAATGTGTGAAGCATTTCTTGAGCAATAAATCCATACTTCATTCGATCTTCATTTTTGTATTTGTAAATCTTTGGTTGTAATCGATTGTAGTGCTCAAAGTCAATGTCATAGTCAGTGATATTCTCCTTCAGTCGTCTATCAGAAGATGTATAGACAGTATTATTAATAAATATGTTTCCAGCAAAGATTGCAGCCATATTGGTAGCTGATACTGGTCCAAGTCCAAGCGAACTATAAGAATTTGTCTGAACATTGTATGACCACGCGCTTGCAGTTCCGGCAGGTCCTATAACATACGTGGTATTAGATCCTGAAACGTGTAAAGGAGCTGATGGTGTTGTAGTCCCAATTCCAACTCTTCCAGCTGCCGTAATAGTCATTTTGGTTCCATTGTTTGTCATCAGTCTGAGATCATTGTTTGAAACGGTTCCCAAATAGGCTCCATTGGTAGAAGTAGCATTTGTTGCATTGCTAAGTTGAAAAGCAAATGATACGGGAGAAGCATTACTTGATTCCACGTATAGAGGCATATCAAAACTTGCAGTTCCATCATTGAGGGCATTAGAGCATTTGATATACATGCTTCCTTGATTTAAAGTAATGGGGGCCGTTCCTCTGCGGGAACCCAGACTTATAAGGCTGCGTATTACCAATATTGAAGCAAAAGCGATGTGTCTGAGAAGTGAAACCAGTTGTCGGCTTATCATTCCATTGGATAGTCATTAAATCGGCAGTAGTAGCACTAACGCCACCAGCAAATGTAGAAGCATTATCAGTTGATATTAGATTTAACAAAGGATAAGTTTTATTATTTGAAGCAGAAGTTGTTCGAGAAGCTATCGTCAATCCTGTAGCATCCGAGACTCTATAAATGTTCATAGTTTCAGTATTAGCAGTTCCACCATAAAATCGTAAATTGTTGCTGTCGCTTGTTCCTAAAGGCATTAAACCTTTTCCAGTTGAATCCAACGTCATCGCTTTTGACACTTGGAACGTGCCAGCTGTTATACCAGTAAGAAGAGTCAAATCAGCCGCTACTCCATTGATGTTGTATGATGTCGCATTGAGACTGCCAGAGACATTAACCAAATACGTTGTTTGGACAGTTGAACCAAAATTAGTTTCACCAGTAGGTGCTATGTAAATTCTCGTAGTATTATTTGTCATAAAACGCATTCCATGATTACTTTGACATCCAAAATTAGGAGCTAAGCTTGAGATATTTAATTGAACATTGATTGGAGTTGCTACGGAGTTTGTCCATTGTTGATAGTTGATTAACGTTCCTGTATTATTAAGAAATGAAGTAGTAATAGCTCCTGATATAGCTAATCCAGTTAGTGTTCCCAAAGATGTGATATTAGGTTGAGCAGCAGTTGTCAGTGTTCCTGAAATGTTTCCAGAGCATGAGATTCCTGTAAGCTTTCCCAAAGATGTGATATTTGGCTGAGCAGCGGTTTGTGTGTGTATTTGACCAGTTAATAAAGATGCTGACAAACTATTAATTCCGGAAACATTCAAAAGGGAATTGAGCACTAATGCTTTTGAAGCAGCACCAGATCCAGGGGTAATTCCAGAAACGTAAGTTAGCCCTGAAAAATCTAAAGCGGACCCACCAATACTTATGGACCCCGCATCAAGATTACCAGTTACGCTCAATGCAGATAGTGTTCCCACTCCGTTAAATTTTAGATACTTTTGATCTTCTGTAGTGATAGTTAGGAAGCCATTTGCGCTAGAGAAGAAAGAGCTGTTGAAGAGTGGAGAGTTTGTAGTCGGAGGCAAAGCCATATTTTTTCATTCACTCTATATAGTCACAATGATAAATTTCTATGAAAGTATAGACAAGAAAAAGCTCAAGAAATTTCCAAAAAATGAGCACTTTGAATTGCCCTTTAGATGCTGTGCAGCCAGCCCTAGTGGATCGGGCAAAAGTAACACGGTTCTCTATATCATCGCTCTACTAAGCAAGTGCTTCACTAAAATAGTAATTTGCACTAAGAATAATGAAACCCTCTACGATCATCTCAAAGACACTATTGATAGCGTGCAAGTGATCGAAGAAGGAATGGTCCCGGCAATATGACAGCGAAACCAGCAAGCTAATTATCTTTGATGACCTGGTGCTTGAGCCAAAAAAAACGCAATCTCAAATCGGACAATTTTTCATACGAGGGAGAAAGCTAGGCTCATCAATGGTGTATATCAGTCAAAGACTATTAGAATCAATTCGAATCAATTCTCAATACGTCGTGCTCGGTAGAAATTTAACTCAACGAGATCTCGGTATTATCTGTCGCGATTTCCCAAGTGATATGACTGTAAAGACGTTCATTGATTTATATAAACGAGAAACAGCAAAACCGATGAGCACTCTCATGATGAGTATCACCGATCGAAAGATTTACCACAACGTCATTGATTACGTTTGTGAAATGTAATTTAGTTACTACTGTTTTTTGCTCTAACAAGTAGCCGGATACAAACGTTTGGATCAATAATCTGTAGTGGTTTCATGTCTTGATCAAGGAAGTTCAAAGCAATCTCTGAATTGGTTCCTTGCATTGGACAATAAGCAATTCCTTGACCTTGAGATGTTGTAATTAGCCCCCCATATTCAACACCAGCTGAGGTGAAAGTATGCAATACTTGATTATTATTTGCGATGGGATTGTAAAGATTAGACATGGTTACTACCACAGCTGCGACTGGGTCAATTTGCGGAATCAAATTACTATTGATCGCATAGACATTAGTTGTCTGAGCAGCGGGATATGTAGCTGGAGAAAATCCAACGATAGATCCGAATAAGGTATCAACGATTTGAAGTTGAGGAGTATAAGCTGTAACTGGCATTGTTGGAAACCCAGTTGCTGCGGTGTATCCCGTGATATTTTTTACTGGCTGCAATGTAAATTGAATGGCATAACTCGATGGATTCTCAGAGCAAGAAATGAAGTAGTAATACGCTCCAGTTGTATTATTGATAAGATACAAATTACTTTGAATGGACCAATATTGAAGATAGTTATTGATATCACTTGCGGAGTAAGTCCCGTCTGGCAATTACAGACGGGAGAAGTCCTTCTACTTCAGCATGACCGAGAGGTGAGTTACCTATGCAATATCGGTAAGAGATCTACCTACTTATGTAAATGGGTAATTGTATAAGTAGTTGTTGAAGCAGTTGGAAAAATAACTTTAAATGAATTGTTCTGACGTTGAGCGGTGATAGCACGCCACGAGTAATACATTGAAATGGATCCCAATGCCATTTCGAACTGACTAAAGTCAATAGGCTGCGAGAACCTGTATCGATATTGATTGGTTGATACTTGGTTGTTGATATTTAACAAGATCGGAAAACTCATTTGAAATTATTTGAATGGCTATATATAATTAACTAAAATAAAAATGCACAGAAGAAAAAGGATCCGTAAGCAATTCATGCCCCAGGATATGGATATTGATGGGTCTGGAGCGGAGGTAGATTACTCGAAACCTGTTGCGCCCGCAAAAACAGTTCATCCCACGACTAACATTGAAATGTCGTCCAAAAAGCTCAATCAAATCAATGTCAGTCAAATGGTGAAAGATCAGCAGAAAAAAAGAAACCTCATTATATAGATACGAGTAAATTACTTAATTTTACTCGTGAATCTAAGCGAGCTTCATAGCTCGTTTGAATTGACTATAATAAGCTGCTGAAAAGACATTTTTTGATACAGATGGTCTAAGATTGACTTCATTTAATTTTCTATTGCAGGTGAATCATCTCCGATTTTTCTTGCACCTTCTAGCATTTTCAACCGTTGAACTGAACCATCAAGAAGTTGGTTGTATGCGCTGTCAAATTTTCTTGATACAATTTTACACTTGGTCAAGCAATACTTCATAAAGTCTCGTTCTTGCTCATCTAAATGATCAAACAAAGCTTTATCGAATTGTCCATCCTCCTGCATCATCCACCATAAATCTACGAATGCGTGAGAGACAAGCATCGACTTGATATTGACTTGAGATTTATCACTTCTTAGGCATGCTTGCAAGCCATGAAATTCTGCATGGAATGGACCAGCTTTACGATAAGGTACGGTGCCAGTTGCGTGCACTCTGCCAGTTATGGGCCTGTTTCG